>JARQZK010005111.1:207500-521013 GCA_030704885.1 Cynegetis impunctata | reverse complement strand
AATTCTCACGATCATCAATCATTAGTTAATACGGTCCCCGAACACCTCCCCCCAAACAATAGGAACAATAGACCCCCACCCGCTTTTTGTGAAAGAGATTATTCACGTTAACCTTTTGTGTGTTTTCTTAGAAATACCCCGCACGTCGAATGTCAGGGGGTGGATTTCTTACGAATTTTGGTCTAAATTTGAAAATTCTCATGCCCAAAAAAATCATTAGTTAATACGGTCCCGAACACCTGGTCTAACAAAAGACTGCACCGCACAATAGGAACAATAGACCGGCTCGAACAATAGGAACAATAGACAGGCCCTAACAAAAGAAACACCTGGCTGCACACCTGCACACAAACAATAGGAACAATAGACGACTTCCTGGAACTGTCATCATCAATCATTTTTAATGGCTTCAAGTCAAGGACTTCTACTAACATATTAACCTCAATATGTTTTGGACTTCTCTGTTTTTTTATATGTTCAGAAAAATATTTGACAAATATCCTTTTTTGATGATAAATTATCATTCCAAGTATTCGCCAAGTCATCAGGTATTTCTTTGATAATACGATCTTTTACTAAGCTGCAATATTCAGAAATAGGATTCAATAAAAAAAAGCGCCCGATTTATTTCCAAATGCAAGGTCATGTTTATATTTAATAAAATACAAAATACGAAAATAATACAAACGATTATCAAAATCGAATAAAATACAAAAAAACTTCATTTCATGAAAATATAAAACTTGAATAATATATTTTATAAATATTAAACTAAATAAAAAATAATTTTTTCTATGGTTTACATTACAATTTTTTCTTGAATTTATTATTTATAAAAATTTCAATTGAATCATCAAATGAAATCGAATTTGCAACATCAGATTAAATCGATAAAGCTTCTAAATCGCTTAATCTGCTATCGGACAGCGTTGAGCGTAAATATATTTTAATTCGTTTAAACATGAGGAAAAATGCTCCGATGAACAATTGCTGACAGCCATTGATTTGTATATTCTCAAAGTAATATCAATATTAGGAAAAATATCAAGCAGATTTTGATCCTTAATCCAATTGCTCATTAATTTATGTTGATATTTATAGTTTTTTATCATCTAACGCCAAATACTCGTTGATGTGCAAAATCTCTTCAACTAGATCATTTGAAACATCTTGTGAATAAGCTTCACATAATTTAAATGCTTCATTTTTCATTTCCTGATCAGAAAGTTCGCGAAATTTGAAAAAGACGTAGCAAATTTCGATCACTGTCGTACGCACATTCTCGACCGTTTAGTTCTGAGATTAATCGACCGACAATAGTGAAAAATTATATTTATAAATGATATCACACTTCCATACTGAACTTTCGAATTCAAATTGTACACGTAGTAAGTAGTGTTTGTTTATTTAATGAAAAAACTGTAGAGCACGCCGCCGCTATGTTCCGAGTAAAGAGGTGAGAAATTTTGCGAATTTGATTGATTTTATCTATAAACTCTGTTAATAGTGGTGAACGCCTCACATCGCCGCAAAAAAGTTTCTGCTTTGAATGTTTTGTATATTTTTAAAATTTTCCGGTTACAAAAATTTGCCGCTATAGACTGTAGCCTAGGTAGCCTATTTAGAAATCCGCCACTGCTTGTTGTTAATTGTTATGTTTGATGAGATACAAAAGAATGAAGGGCGCATTCTGGATCTCATTTTTCGAGAAAAATTTACTGGCAAAAAACAATCGTCTTCTGTTTTTGAGTTAAAGGTGAACAAAAGTTCGATTTTTCTACTGTTAGACAAGTGTAAATCATGGTTGTTTATGAAGTTACGAGATAATAACTTTTACATTCTTAAGGCGCTTTTCTGTATAATCCAGTGGCGTCGAGGAAATTTGAAAAATAAGTGGAATTCGAGTTATGGCCTGAAGATGTATTTTTTTTAATGGGAATCATAGTTGGCTGTAGTTTGGTTGAAACAGATTTTTTTTTCTCTTTCTTACGATATATCATATGTTAGGTCGATTTGATGTGAAAGTCTTTAAAAGCGAAAATAATATTTTACTACATTACCTTTTGCGTTTTTTATGTATTCCATGTGGGCGGGTGCCATCTACGACAGAGTTTGTCTATTTCTTTCCGTTACGAGGAATATGATATTTTAGAAAGCTTTATTCAAAGTATTAATAGTTGTGATAATGGATCTGAGATATATTTAAATCGCTATCCAGAAAGAAGACAACCTAATATGCAGCTATTTTCAAGAGATTAAAAGAAAATCTTATTAATTGCGGATCACTAAACAAACAAGGACAACAAATTACAACATAGAAGATGTTTAATAATAATTTTTAATAAAAATAGCTTCACTAGGTTGTCTTCTTTCTGGATAGCGATTTAAATATATCTCAGATGCACTATCAAATCTGTTATTACTTTGAATTGAGTTTTCTAACATAACTTATTTCTCATAATTTTCGTATGAAATTCTTACTTTTAGGATTAAATCAGTTAATTGATATTATGACGAAAAGAACTGGACAAACTATGTCATAGATGACACTAGCCTACTTGAAATACGTATAAAAAACGGTAAAAGTAATGTAGTAAAATATTATTTTCGCTTTCAAACACATACACATCAAAAACGATTTTTTTGAAATTTTCTCGACTCCACTGGATTATACAGAAAAAAGTGCCTTAAGGATGTAAAAGTTATCTCGTTACTTCATAAACGACGAATGAATGATATTCACACTAAATGTCGAAAAGTCGAACTTTAGTTTATAACTCCAAAAGAAAAGACGATAGCACATTTTGGTTTTTGCCAGTGAATTTGTCTCGAAAAAAGAGATTGAGGATACGCCCTCCATTTTTTTGTTTCTCCTATAATTACCGAGATACTCCAAACAAACATAAAAATTTGCCCACCCTGTACAATGTATTGATGTATGAGATATCAACGATATGGTGCATGCAGGACTACGATTAAAATTTTTTCAAACTATAACTGGGGGTCAGACGGAAGATGATGTTTAATTGAGAATTTGAAAAAAAATTTCGGAAAATCGGTTGCGTATCATTTTTTCTTCAGAAATTTTAAATGTAAATCACGCACGGTGCCATTGGTAGGCATAACAAAATTATTGTATGCCAGAAAATGTCTCCTGGTGCATAGAAAGTTAATATCAAATTTTACAAAAATGTGTATAGTGATATGAATGATAGGAAAAAATTAACTCTTTTATAAATCTGTAACTTATTAGGTACATAATCGTTTATATTGAAATTTCTTAACACACCCTTAAATACTTGTATCTTATAAGGGAACTATAATGATAAGATGTGGGTATTTGGTTTCTTAATAACTCAAAAACTAAATAGAATTTGATGAAATAACAGAGTTCTTATCGTAGAATAATGAGTTTCCATTGAAATAGTTTTCAGTAGCCCTGGTGAAACTATTTTTCAAGCTTTGTAGGTATAAACACAGCAAAAAATATGAAAAACCAAGAATATATCTATATACTCGTTCATAATTTGTTCATTTTTTTTCGAGGTACAGAAATCGATGGTAAATTACATTTTATACAGAAGTTTTCCCATAATTTTCTAGAAATCCGCTTAGCTTTTAAGTTGCACTAAAAAAACTACCCTTTTCAGTCCGTCCTGAATCTAATTCAAATAACTTATTGCCTGGAGTGTGAAATTAGTCCGCATGGAGTTTTTTAAACATTAAAATATTTTATCATTATAAGTCATTTTTACGGGATTCGGCTTATTTTCTGAATGAAAATGAGGAAGCTAACAATAACTATAGATTAGAAACTCAACGTTGCCATATCTATCCGGCTCAGGTTGTAATGCACGAACTTACCTCTACCCATATACTATTTGTATATTCGACTTGTTCTACAGCGCTATGGTAGACTTTAGGCGGAACTAAAATTAATATATTACATACTAACTTGAGCCACTTATTGGAGGGAAGAATTGGCCATAGAACTGTAATGAAAGAAATCACGCGGGAGAAATTGAATTGAAAAATAGGGTTATAAAAGACCCATCTTGAAGTTGATACCATTTAATAGTTCTTATGTTACATGATCCGTTCATCATGCAAAAACAAACCTGAGCCACATATACGGCTCAGCTTTGTTTAACTGGCTCAACATTGCACGTACACTTTGCTATCGTTGGCTCAGCTTCGTTAGAATTCTCTATATATATATATATATATATATATATATATATATATATATATATATATATATATATATATATATATATATATATATATATAATATATATATATATATATATATATATATATATATAATATATATATATATATATATATATATATATATATATATATATATATATATATATATATATATATATATATATATATATATATAATTATATATATATATATATATATATATATATATATATATATATATATATATATATATATATATATCTATGTATGTATGTATGTGTGTTTGCTACTCACAGGTTTCTGTATGTAACTATCCCCTTGCAAATCGGTAGACCTACAATTTAACGCCAGTTACGAACAGCTAGTATACTTGTTCATTGCCACAATTTTATTTTTATTTGTACTCTTTCTCATGGACACTTTTAACATCCATCTTTTACCTGGTATTCGAACCCGGTACGGTCTGTGCCCTAGACCATTACTCAACCGTATAGACCACAGTGGCTGATACTGTAAACATACCTACTTGATATGTTGTACAAATACATACACAGTTTTTTAATTTTATTTATCTGTTTCAATAATTGAACCCCAGAGGTGAGTTACTAAAGGGTTTCTTTAGGTTTAATGCATCAACAGCCGTTCTTTGGTTTATTGCGAAAATCCGGATATTTTGTTAATTTGAACAGGGTCCATATACAATTAATCCAGATTATCGATGTTCTAATACCTAGTTTCTGGAGTTAATACAAGTAATAGTCAATCGAAATGATAAACACTATGACCACTATCATCAAAATATATATATAAGAAAAAACGAAACGAACCGCTTTCGAACTATTGGTTTATCTTCAACGGTCATGACACACTTTTTTTCATAATGGCTGAAGATGGCCAGATGATCGAAAACATGTCTGATTTACATAAGTATATAGTATTCCAATGCATTCTTTGTGACAGTACTCTTTCCTTATTCATTTTCAGATACCTACTTATTATGGATGCTACTCTTCATTCACTCTGCCTTCCTTACTTATAGAAACAAAAGAATTTCTGAGTTGAAGTTACTAGGTGACATACTTACTTAATTTCTTCAGTTGGATGTCATTATACAATAGAATTACTTCCTGCTTTGAGCAACAAGCATTAGTATAAATAGTGGGCATGTCCTATCGTTGTAACGAAGTTAATCAAACTTGGACTTCCATTAAAAGAATTCCTTGATTAAAACATGGTTTTTCACCTGTATATTATATGTATATTTATATATATATATATATATATATATATATATATATATATATATATATATACATATATATAGTATATATTATATATATTATATATATATATATATATATATATATATATATATATATATATACAGGGCCGGATTTAAATTTGTGCCGCCCTGGGGCACTGAACAAAATGCCGCCTATGGACTTAAATTTTTATTTTAATAGTTTTGATATCTTATTTTTTGAGAATTAGAATAACTAATTGATTGCAGGAAATTTATTATGTATTACATAGCATTTATTATACATTATGTTTTATTTATATTTATTCTTTATTTACTCATATATTCTATATTATTTATTTTTTACTATACATAATATAAGAAAATATTTTGTATTTTTCTTAGAATTATAAGTTTTGCACTAAGAACGACCTTATATTAGTATTGCATAATTTTTTTTCACAGGCAAACTCTCCTAACTTTTTGAATTGCAAACTGGTTCGATTAAATCTTCACAATCTAAACGTTGAAGCACATGTGATTCTATGCATAGAATAGCTAAGCTATTGAGTCTATTTGCACCCATTGTAGAACGTAAGTAATTTTTAACTCGTTTTAAACAAGAAAACGATCGTTCTGCGCTACAGTTTGTTACGGCTAAAGTTTATAAATATTCGATAAGCGATCTTCCTACGTTTGGAAACTCAGTGTAAAGGTCGTTTGGAAGTGCAGAAGTTTCAGAAGATCAGAAGGTGAATTTTTTTCCACTTTTTTTTCGGTGCAATGAGCCATGGAAGTGCACAAATTCGTCTTTCTAGTGAGGACTCAAGATCTGAACAATATAATTCTCTTAAACGTTTAGCTCGTTACGAATTTCCCTATTATCTAAATTACCAAATTCAATGATACACCGAGAATTTTTCTTGAATCTTTCATATGCTGTACATCTTTTACGAAATTCAGATCCCAGATTGTCAAGAATGACTTTAAAAGTATTAACTCTAAACTGGTCTCAAAAATATAAAATTTGTTCTTTTTAATTAAAATTAATTAGTGTTAATGGATAATTCTCCCAATTTTAGAAAAAATTCATTAATCAATAAAAGTTTCTGTTATCAAAAAGACATACATAATTTGAAAATATTTTTCAATTCTTCAAAAAAACTACATAAATTTATCAATTCCAGAAAATAAAAATATCAACTTTAATTTTTTTTCAAACCTTTATGGAAATAAATAAATTAAACTATTTGAAAAGTTTTTACTTAATTTCCTATATTATAATATACAAAATTTAATGTGATTACATAATACTTGAATTATATTTCTTGAAAGATAAAATGTTTATTTAAAAGAATTAGTTAATTATATATTGTATAGAAAATTTTTTCTCACTTTCCAAATTTTGCCCGCCCTAGAAAATTTGCCGCCCTGGGCGCTAGCCCCGACTGCCCCTAGTATAAATCCACCACTGTATATATATATATATATATATATATATATATATATAATATATATATATATATATATATATATATAATATATATATATATTATATATATATATATGTATATATATTATATATATATATATAATATAATATATATATATATATATAATATATATTAATATATATATGTAATATTATATATATATATGTATAGGTATATATATATATATACAATATATATATATAATATATATCATAATATATATATATATATATATATATATATATATATATATATATATATATATATATAATATATAATATATATATATATATATATATATATATATATAATATATATATATATATATATATATATATATATATATATATATATATATATACTAAGAAGCCATAAAGACTATTTTTACGATAATATCTGTATGGCTGTATGTATGTGTGTGGGGTTATATAAACCTCGCGAAAATAAAATGTTCAAAAAAAATGTTTTTTGGAATACCTCTTAGACTACCAAACCGATCAGTTTCAAAATTTCTCAGCTCTCTTCTTTATCAAACTGCGTCGATTGACCCAAAGAGCATAAAAATCGGTTGATCCATTCGGGAGATATCGTTTTCGAAATTATTTTCAAAAAGCTGAAAAAAGGTCGACCCTGCAGGCCGTCGCTGTAACTTCGCACTAATTTTCAGCTGAAAGCGCTTGAAATCTACCTGGTAGTTAATTTATTAGCTCAAAAGTGTGAAGTTTAATACTTTTTTCTGACCTCTTTTCTTGCTCTTGATTGTATATAATATATATATATATATATATATATATATATATATATATATATATATAGATATATATATATATATATATATATATATATATATATATATATATATATAATATAGATATATATATATATATATATATATATATTATATATATATATATATATATTATATATATATATATATAATATATATATATATATATATATATTTCCACAAATTGTCCTGGTTTTCACTTTGTAATAATTTTGTAGCATTCCTGATGATGACAATAAACATTGTCGAAATATTGGAAAAAGTGTTATAAGAGTATACCTTCCTGCATGCTGCGTACCCAACGAGTTTTTTCTTAGCTTTATATATATATATATTATATATATATACAATATATAGATATTATATATATATATATATATATATATATATATATATATATATATATATATATATATATATATATATATATATATATATATATATATATATATATAATATATATATATATATATATATATATAATATATAATAAATATATATATATAATATATATATATATATATATATATATATATATATATATATATATATATATATATAAAGCTAAGAAAAAACTCGTTGGGTACGCAGCATGCAGGAAGTATACTCTTATAACACTTTTTCCAATATTTCGACAATGTTTATTGTCATCATCAGGGAATGCTACAAAATTATTACAAAGTGAAACCAGGACAATTTGTGGAAAAAAGAACAAATAACTTACAGTGTCCATGAGATTGTATGCATAGATCTTAAATTAAAATTAATCTTGACGTTCATACAAAAGTGCACACATTCAGAACAAAGTCAGTGAGAGTAAAATTAAAATTGCCATTGTCACCAAATTAGAACCATTAAAGGCAGAAACAAAACAGTCACAAATTAAAATTCAAAATATTGTAAAATTATTATTAACCACTCCATCATACCGGTAATCACATCGTCGGCATGGGAAGTGAAATGAAATTAAAAAAATATAACCAAAAAGTGAGGCTAAAAGCGAGAAACATAGAATAGGTGAAAACACGCCAAGGACCGAGAACTCTTACTCTTAGAGCAACAGAGCACAGAAAAGACGCCACATCGCCAGCATGTCATCTACCAAAAGGAAAGACTCCGAATGTTGAAATTATTAAATTAAAACAACTGAAAGATACATGAAACTTATTATGGTGAAAAACGCTAATTAAAACTCCAAAATTTAATCAATCAATAGAGAAGGAGTTTGAAAATCTTTCGTTATGAGGATATTGATCCAAGTGCAATAAGAATGAATATATTTCACTTAGATGTTTAATATCAGTCTTTTTGTTCACACACGAGAATGACTGAGAAATGAAAGCCATTTCCAAAAAAAGTCTCTTATATTTGTTGGACTCTTTAGCTAAGATTTTAGCAGCATCAAAATTGATATTATGACCTTCTTTATGTACATGATCACTAAGTGCACATCTTTCAGGGTGTAATCTACAGTCACTCTTAAGTGATATATATATATATATATATATATATATATATATATATATATATATATATATATATAAATATATATATATATATATATATATATATATATATATATATATATATATATATATATATATATATATATATATATATATATATACAGTGCTTTCGAAAAGTAAAGAAAAAATTCATTATTTCTGAAATTGAGAGTTTTTCGAAAAAATCGACTGACACGTCGGTTTTGCTTGAAACAAAGGCACTTTTTGTAATACGACCCATATTTGTGACGTAACCTTTATTCGAGATATGACGTTATCGAAAAATTTTTCAAATGGCGACACCCAATTTCGACCAAGCCAACTGCAAGAGCGTGTCATTCGACGTACCTATCTTCAAAATTATGATGACATTAGCGTATGTAGGTTAGATAAAAAAATTAAAAAACATTATTTTGAATTTTACCAAATATAATGATAGTAACTAAGTTAAATGTTGAAAAATGCAGCGTTGGCTTGCCTGACAGTAACCAAGATGTTTAATAAATTCTTGTTGAATATGGTTAATAACTTCAGGAGGTATACGAATATCTCCTGACGAATTATTGCTTTTAACTCTTCCAAATTCGCCGATCAAGTAACATATACTTTTAAATACCCTCACAAAGAGTAATCTAGGGGTGTCAACTCTGGCGATCTAGCTGGCCACGCAATCGGTCCCCTTTTTCCTATCCAATGATTCGGGAACAAGGGGAGGTGCACCATCTTGTTGAATGAAAATGTCATCTCTCGGAAGATCACGTACCTTATTTGGATATAAATTTATTAGTTCAGGAATTAGGTCGCCACGTAGAAACTCCAAATATCTTGCACCAGTGAGATTCACGTCAAATAAATAGGGACCCAGCATTCCAAAATTACAGTTTTATGAACTGTTGACGCTGCCATATTGAAATGAGAAGTAGTTAAGTGTTGAGTGGTGATTATATTGTATTGCCAACAAAACAATGCGTTGATTTTCTTTTGATTTTGAGGGTTGGCCAGATTTAGGTGAATCACGCACATGTTCAAAGTTATTTCGGTATTTCGACTCAATATTGCTTACCATGCTTTGGCTAATAGGATGCCGACCAGGATGAGTTTAATTGAAAAATTCGCATCTTGTCTCCGAATCCGATAATGTAAAGAATTTCAATTGGTTCTCGTTCAGTTAATTTCGCCATTTCTTCATAAAATGATGTCACTCCTCAATAAATGGTTTAAACACACTGCTTTTGCCAAACAAAAGAGGAGAAATCGAAAAGAAATATAAAAAATATTAAAAAGTACGATTTCAAGTTTTCATCTGACATTCTCGGTCACTAAGGCAACTGTCAGACAACCATCTTTTTTGGCAATTTGTAATTTGTACGTAGAAGGACACGCTCTATCAATTGGAATGGTAGAAATGGGGAGTCGCTATTTAAAAATTGTCGATGACGTCATATCTCGAATAACGATACGTCACAAATATAGTGCCAGTTTCGGAAATAATGAATTTATCCGTTTCTTTTTGAAAGCACTGTATATATATATATATATATATATATATATATATATATATATATATATAATATATATATATATATATATATATATATATATATATATAGTATATATAATATATATATATATATAATATATATATATATATATATATATATATATATAATATATATATATATATATATATATATATATATATATATATATATATATATATATATATATATATATATATATATATATATATATATATATTTATATTATTTATTCGAATTTTTGTTGCCTGTGAACTATTTCTAATCTCTTGACAATTATTATTATTGTCGTGGCGAAACGTCAACTTTATAATAAAATCGAGTTTTTTGAGATTCAGAAGCCTGTTATTGCTAATGATTGTCAAGAGATATATATTTATATATATATATATATAATATATTATATATATATATATATATATATATATATATATATAAAATATATATATATATATATATATATATATATATATATATATATATATATATATTATATATATATATATTATATATATATATATATATATATATATATATATATATATATATATATATAGAATATATATATATATATATATATATATATATATTAATATATATATATATATATATATATATATATATATATATATATATATATTATATATTATATATATATATATATATATATATATATATATATATAATATATATATATATATATATATATATATATATATATATATATATATATATATATATATATACAGGGCCGGCCTAAGGCGAAAATTTCAAGTGTGCTAGACCCTTTATGCCCCTGCCAGGGGTTCGTCTGGGGGGTGTGGAAGTTTTTGAAATTTTAAGGTCCAAAATCACAGTTTTTGTGCATTTTTGCGCCTTGTAGAATATTAAATTCATGTATTACAATTTGATTCATTATTGATTGACTTGATATGTTCAGTACTCTTCCTTGCACTATAACCACTATTATGTCAAATAAACTAATGAAAGCTTAACTCTAGGTAACGTTGCAATGTTTTTATGCTTATACTGCAATTACTCTAAGAATAAATACCTAGCTAATGCGGAAATCACCACCCACCGGACCTAAGATAAATTTCCATATGTCATGGGTGAAAGAAAATAAAGTAACAGAACATAGTGAACCAATAGTTACAGTGCTCATTAATGGCGCAAACACAAAAAAATATGAACTATTAGGATGGTACAGAGTCTATTTTATTATACAAGGGCTTTTCTTGCTTTTATTTCGGAGAATGAATTTACTATCTTAATTTCAGACGCCAATTGGCTAGAAATTGGTCAAGGGCATCAGACTTACTGTATTTCAGAACTCATTGGGGTAGCCGGGTAGATCTTCGGTTTTACCTTGAATTCTAACTGTAATAGTTTTAAGACAAAATTCCTTCTATAGTCGGCGGCAAATCATTGGAATCTTGGGATTTTTAGCTGTGTGAATTAATTTTTCAATCCACAAACTGGCAACGACGCTGGGAGAGGGGTGTAGAGGGGAGTGTACAGCTGTTTAGTGTCCAAGCTTCCAATGATATGCCGGCGAGTATAGTTTAAATATTTCTGCCCAATATTTAAATCAGTTTCTAAAAACTTTCGCAATTTATTATTTTTTTTTACAAACAAACATTGGTCAATTTAATGCCCCTCCAAAAGGCTTGAGTGTGCGCTGCATACTTCGCACACCCCTTAGACCGGCCCTATATATATATATATATATATATATATATATATATATATAAATATATATATATATATATATATATATATATATATATATATATATATATATATATATATATATATATATATATATATATATATATATATATATATATATATATATATATATATATATATATATATATATATATATATATATATATATATATATATATATATATAATATATATATATATATATATATATATATATATATATATATATATATATATATATATATATATATATATATATATATATATTTATATATATATATATATATATATATATATATATATATATATATATATATATATATATATATATATATATATATATCTATATATATATATATATATATATATATATATATATATATATATATATATTTCTTTTTCAAATTATGTCCGCAGTGACGACTGAAACGTTATTTATACTACAATAGAAACATCTAAATTAAAGTATTTATTTATGAACCACACAACCTGTGAAAATATCGATCCAATAGTCGACAGATTCTAGGGATGGTTTTTTGCCGTTTTGACATAAATATTCTTTTCCAGAAATGTTTCCCAGGAGAGTTAGAGCTCAAAGTAGATGACCCTCTGACACTGATTTTTTCAAAGTTACTCAAATTGAAGCTTTCATAGCCTATATAGAAGGATGAAACTTTGGTTTTGTATGCGTTTATCACAAACGCAGTGTTCAAATGTTAAAATTATTTTTCGGTTATAACATAGATTTTTTCGAACTTATAATCTTCATCTTCGATCTTTGTTATTTTCAACATCAGAATTGAGAATCAATCACTGATATTCTTAAACTCATTCTTAATCTTCGAATTTTTTTGTTGTCAACATCAGAATTGTGACTAAGACAATTAACCTCCACATACCTACCTACCCTCCAAACTGACACAGGATGTAGAGTAGTACCTATGTAAAAAAAAACAAAAATGATGGATAAATACATTAGTGAATACTGCTCAGGCTTTTTTCGAACTGTGTTCTTTGTTCACTTTGTGTTTTTTATAAGCATCTCTCTAGGGAAGCAAAACCTTATAACGCGTCCCTAGCGCCCGGAAAAAATTTCAGCTATTGTCTTCTTATGCTGAATTAAAACCGTTTCAAATGATAGAAAACCGAAAACACTGAGGATAGAGCATTCCATAGGTTTGCGGTTTGGTTAGGAAACGCTCGCTGAAAAAAATGATCTTGATAAGGGTTTGAAGTTGAAGATGAAATCTGTTTATGCCTTCTTGGTGCCAATTACTCATATTTTCTCACTGACATTTCCAGGATTTGCATCTATTTTGAATTGAAGTTGACATGGTGACAACATATGTTCAGAGAAGATGAAGGAAAGGATAGTGATATAGTCGAAAGGTATCAGATCTAAGCAGCAAAGTGTTGATAAAGAATCCTGTACGTTTATGAACGTCTACCATTTGATAAGAGTTTACTTCACCAGTTCTCGCGAAGAGTCCGAGCCGGGCGATTGTGATGAACGTCTGTATTACTGATTTCTTATCGGATACGTATTTTAATTTTAATTTCAGTGCATCTCGTCAATTCTGTTCTATAAACAATATCGACAAATTATAAACAACAACATGGAGTCTACTGACTACAGTAGTTCTCAAAATTCAAAGACTAATGAGGAAATACCATCTTCTTCCAAAAGATACTCTGCAGTCGTCACTCAACAGTTATTTCCTTCCAAAGAACAAGCAATTATTTTCAATGCAATCGAAAATACCCGTCTTCAAGATTACTTGATTCCATTAGGGTCCATTATACAACCAAAAAATATCATATTTTCATCTCGACTCTCAAATCAAAGAATTTGCATGTACTTGGCAAACAAAGGAATAGTCGATAATTTTATCAAAAACCATGGAACTATTGATGTTAATGGTCAAACAATACATGCAAGACGCTTGATAACACCAACAGAACGAATTGTCCTCTCGAATGTCAGCCTAACGATACCACATGGAATTCTCGAAACCGAACTACAGAGAATAGGCTTGAAACTAATGTCACCCATAACTTTTCTGAGAATAAATGCCACAGCACCCGAATATAACCACATTCTAAGTTTTAGACGGCAAGTCTACATCAACACCCATAATATCGAAATACCCGAATTCATCGATCTCACTTTCCACAACACATCCTACAGAATATTCGTCTCACATGATAACCTTGCATGTCTTACATGCAAAAAAACTGGACACAAAGCTTCTCAATGCAAGGTATTCTCTGAATCAGCGATTCAGGAGATAACCCCGAATGTTGAACATAATGCTGAAGAAAACAGAATGGAACTAAATCAAGACCCCCAAACCCAGATCCATCCCATAAGAATCAGTTGACTTGTCTCACAATGATGGAAACTCTAAGAAACGACCTGTAAATGAAATTCTTATACCAACCGATGAAAACTCAACAGAAATCTCACTTTTCACGAAACCGCAAGCTATTGATAAAACGAAAAAATTCAAATCAAGCAAACCCAACGAAGAATTACTCCAACCTGCTTAAACTGTCATAGATAGTTCGATTCCCACTCTGGTTTTGAACTTCAATCAACAGCAAGCCTATTTGACAATATTCAGGGATCCCATGACCCAATAAGCGTTGTGAAAGAGTATACTAGTGTCCTTTTAGCCCTAGTACGTATGTCGACAACCATTTATCCATTCCTAACAGAAAGATCGATTAAAACAAGACTCACCAAACTAAAAAAGAAGTTACTCACTGAAATGGGAAACGACAGTACCGAAGTAGAAAGCGACTCATCACAGGACTGTTTTTAATACCAAAATATTTCAACTCATTTACCTTACCTCTTAGTTTTCAATAATTTCAGCAAAATAATTCAGTGGAATCTCAATGGATTCTATATGTGATGTGATGTGAAAGCTTATCTACTTCAAATAATGTGTTCTCGATAAGTGACAGCGTGAGTGGCAAGCATCTTCATCTAAACTTAAAACCATCAAACCCGACATTAAACCAATGTTGCCTAAAACGAATAAAAGACATACCCAAGTAGTTATAACCCGGCTTCGACTATGCCACACAAAGCTGACCCACGAGCATCTTATAAAACATAGTGCCAACCCAATATGCGAACATTGCAATGTACAACTGAGGTGAAACATTTTCTATTAGACTGCTCAATATTTCATAACTCACGACTCTCACATAAGATCCCACAAGACATGCCATCATTGTTAGGTAACTCATGTAATGTACAAAATCTTAGTGGTTATCTGACAGATATTGGTTTATTCTATAAGGTATAATTAATTTATTTTATTGTACTGAACATAATTTCCATGATATGTTAACAGAAACTGTTCCGTCGCTAATAACCGTAAGGTGGATGCGACTTTGTTTAAATAAAAAAAATAAAAAAAAGTTTACTTCACCAGATAACAAAAAATGTGATTGAGCATCATCGCAGCTTAACGACCTTGTTTAGGGATAATATATTTCCTCGAGCTCGATCGATGATAGTTGGATTCGATATCAAAAAAAAAACAACAACTTGTAGATTTTTCAATCAGTGATGCAATAGGAAGACGTTTTCGTTGATAAAAAGTTTACTATGTTTGATTAGCAGCACGTGAGGAACTAGAGAGTACTTGTTGATAGGGTAATTAAAAATATAATTTCTTTCGCAACATTCCATCGTGTTGAAATGATGCGAAATAGGTGAGAAATACCTGCAAATATAACTGAAAACTATCGAGCGCGCGAAAGCGGTCTAGACGCCAGCCGAGGGGACGCGCGTATTTTATATTATGTGTAGGTATTCATTTCCCCGCGGCGGGCGTCTACCCACACTACTCGACCGCTTTCACGTGTTCGACAGTTTTCAGTCCTGTTTGCAGGTATTTTTCATCTATTTCGTAGCATTTTAGCGAGAAATCGAACTACACATTTGTAGTACAAAACCTTTTGCTTCAAAATATGTTTGTACAATTGAAATCAGACCATCTGTAGAGCATCCAAATACGCTGCAAGATAGTGCTTGAAATAATTGCAACTGCAACAACTAGTAGGTACAGTATTGAGATGATATATGCAAGATTGGTTTAGTCGAAAGCTAGCCTGATTAATTCTTTTTACAGGTTCTATGAATACAGCTAATCTGGAGTACATGATCATTTACAGAATCTTACAGAATGCTATACAGCAATTCAATTCCGCGCTAGTTATGACAGAGCGTTGGTCGCCCTTTTTTGCATTTTTAACGCTCGCTCAGTGAAACTTGGCTGCTGTTATTCTCTCATGTTCTGGTGATTAGGGGGTGTATGATGCCCACTGTCTGCCGACAATAGGTCCTCCGAGATATTGTCGGGACTAGCTACTTTATTGTTCTTCAGTACTTTTGTATCTCTCTGTCCACTTTGGTTGATGGCTTGCAATCAATTGGTACTTCTATTACTTCCTGTCATCCTTCAACTTCTTTATTCATGCCTAAATTTATTGGTCCCAATAACTCTCTGAAGTGTTCTTTCTAGAGATTCAACTGTATATCTGTTTTCGTTAGTAGTCTGTTCTCTTCGCTTTTAACTATTCTTACTTCTTTGACCACTGAAGTGATTTTAATTTTTACAGCTGTCTCATGTTACGCTGTTCTTGGACATCTTTCGTAAGTTATGCCAGCCCCTTTTATCATGACTAGCTGACATCTTCACTCCCTTATTCAACTGTTGGTATTGCCGTCGAGTAGAAATTATCTAATGCCATAAGTGGTATTTTAGCCTGGTTTACCTTGTGTTTCAGTGGTTGTCTGACTTCTAATAATTTTCAAGTGTCATAGCTGATCCAATTCTTCTACTTATTTTGTTTTCTTACCAGCATATTTTGCTGTTTTCGTGAGGATGTTTACTATCTCCTCCCTGAGTTAATGTTGGTATCATATGAGCTGTCCGACCTCATCTCTGAATTTACGATGTTATGTTGGAATTATTTCTCAATGTTGTGAGTCGGAGGTTGAACATGCACTTAAATCCATGAAAAATAAGAAATCTGCAGGCCCGGACGGGATACCAAGTGAGTTGCTTAAATTAATTAACGACAAAAACCTAGATATTTTGGTGAATTTGTTTAACACAATCTACAATACAGGAATTATCCCACAAGAAATGTTACCATCAAAATTCATATGTCTGCCACAAAAAAAGGAATGCCAGAGAGTGCAGCGATTATCGAACAATAAGCTTAATGTCACATAACCTAAAAATTCTGACTAAAATCATACATACCAAAATACACTCCAAACAAGAACTGGATGTTAGTGATAGTCAGTTTGGCTTCCGAAATGGTGTTGGTACAAGAGAGGCATTGTTTTCTTTTAATGTGCTGGCTCCGAGATGCCTAGACGTTAATCGTGACCTCTATATCTGCTTTATAGACTATATATATATATATATATATATATATATATATATATATATATATATATATATATATATATATATATATAAATATATATATATATATATATATATATATATATATATATATATATATATATATATATATATATATATATATAAAGCTTTGGATAAGGTAAAACACGACCAATTTATAGACCTTCTTAAGAACAAAAACCTGGACAAACAAGATGTAAGATTAACGTCAAATCTGTATTATAACCAACGGGCCACGGTAAAAAATGGAAATAAAGAGAGGAGTCAGGCAAGGTTGCATAGTGTCGCCCTTGTTATTTAATGCGTACTCGGAGCCAATTATACTAGAAGCCTTGGAAAATGAGACCTCTGGTATAAAGGTGAATGGAGTCTTGATTAACAAGGTCAGCAAATCGAAAGAGTAAAAAGATACACTTACTTAGGAACACTTATTACAGAAAGCAATGACTATACCGCAGAAATAAAAACCAGAATCGAAAAAGCTCGTTCCAACTTTATAAGAATGAAAAAATTCCTGTGTAGCAAAGATCTAACATTACCTCTCAAACTGCGATTGACAAAATGCTACGTACATAGTGTGCTTTATTATGGGGTAGAAGCACGGACGCTAAATGCAGATGCAATGAGACGTCTTAACCCTGCCAGATGTGGACCTATCGAAAAATTTTGAGAATTTCGTGGACGGATCGTGTCACTAACATCGAAGTACTAAGAAGAATCGGTAAAGAAAAAGAAGTTAAACGTATCATCAAAGAGAGAAAGTTGCAATATCTGGGGTACATAATACGAAGCGAGAAGTACAGTAGCTTACGATTAATAATGCAGGGGAAAATAGAAGGCAAAAGTAGCGTAGGAAGAAGACGAATTTCGTGGCTGAAAAATCTGAGAGAATGGTTTGGATGCAGCTCAAAACATATCTTTAGAGCAGCTGCCTCAAAAGTCAGGATAGCTATGATGGTTACTGACATCCGCCGCGGATATGGCACTTGAAGAAGAAGAATCAAGGATCTTCTTCAAGGCCTGTATCGGCCCCTCTTAAAGGTTCTCATTGCTGGAGGAGTTCAGCTCCATGCTAGTGCATCTCTTGTTGAATTGATCTAAGTATTTACTTGTTTTGGAAAGAAAAGATGATGGTTGAAAGTATGTGTTTTCAGCATTGATCGTGACCTTCTTTCTCATATCCACTGTCTTGCATTACACTCCTTCTCTTCTTATTAATCTCTACTGTTATTTTATTGCTTTGAAATTTTGGACTGTAGGTTTATTTTTTCTCTGGCCGAAGAGCTTATATGATGGATATGCAGTTCAATCACTACAGAGTAAGGAAGAAAGTAAACCAGTTTTGGTGAAATTTAATGAGAGATCAGTTAGAGACAAATTGTTGGAGTTGAAGAAAAATGAAAAGATCAGTACGGTGCAGTGTGAAATAGGTGGTGGAGATGAGCAGATTTATATAAATGAAGACTTGTCAAAAAATGTTCGGAATTTGCTTAACAAAACAAAAAGTCTAAGAAATTATGGTTACAAATTTGTTTGGTTCAAGAATGGATCTGTTTATGCTAGAAGAGACGAGGGGGCAAGATTCATAAGAATAAAAACATCCCAGCAAGTCGATTCTATCATAAATTCCTAATTATAAATAGTTAATCATACATAAGTAGCTTTTAGTAATCATTAAAATGGCTAATTTTAAGAAATTTTTAGTGGGACACGTCAATGTTCGATCGTTTAGCTCTGCTGTAAATGATGTCAATTTTTTGTTAAATAATTATGGAATTCATGTTTTGGGTATCACAGCAACCTGATTAAGCGGTAAAGGTACTAATGATTTTATTGATATACAAGGGTATGATTTCCATCGAGTAGATAGAGATTCAGGGAAAAAAGGAGGCGGTGTCGGTATACTTATCCGATCTCAGATATTGAATGCAGGTTTCTAGGAGGAATGTTCATTTATTACGAATGATTTGGAGCAAATTTGGCTATCGTTCAGATTATTAGGTGTAAATTATGGAGTTGGTGCAGCCTACAGGCCACCTGGTCGTAATGTCAGGGAAGCACTTTGTACTTTGGACAATTCGATTGCTTGTAAACTACCTAAATCTGATGAAATAAAACATAGGGGTGATTAGAATTTAAATTTACTTAGAACTAGTAGTATCACTGAAAAGCTTTCTGATTTGTTTGAATCTTTCCACTTGAAACAGTTAGTTAAAAAACCTACACGCGTGACCAAAAATTCTTCTACATTGCTTGATTTTTTTTTTGTATGTAATTCAGATTTGTTAACTAATGATGTAACACATATTGATATACATTCTGTAACTGACCATCAACTTACATATTGTGAACTTAAAACTGTGGTAGCAAAAGAAAAGGGAAAGTTAAAATATTACAGACATTACACTAAATTTAGTGAGGAGAACTTCAATAACGACTTGAGGGTTTTAAATTTTCTATACTGATAGCATTGATGAAAAGGTCAGTTTCTAAATAAACCATATTATTTACAATTGCTGTTTGGTTGATAGCTATTTTCCGATAAATTGGCGTATTGCCTGTGTAGTTCCGTTGCTTAAGGTGAAAAGCACAAAAGAAATTTCGTAACTGCGGCCTATAAGCACTATACCTGTTTTATTTAAAGTTTTGGAAAATTTGATGTATGTACAAATGGTAAAGTTTATATCTGATAATAAGCTGTTCCCCGAAAATCAATCAGGGTTTAGAGCTGATCATAATACATTAAGTTCCTTGGCCAAAATGTTGGCTGACATAATACGAGCTGTAGACCAACGAAGAGTTACTGCTTTTGTTTTATTGGATTATAATAAGGCATTCGATGCCTTGGGTAAGGAGCTGCTGTAGGCAAAAATTCATTATTACGGATTTTCGGACACAATAGTAGAGTTGCTGAGGAGCTATATTTCCAATAAATGCCAATATGTTAAAATTGATAACATTGAATCTAGTACAAGGTTAGTTTCTAAAGGTGTACCACAGGGCTCAATTCTTGGACCGCTTCTCTTTTTGATGTACACTATGGATCTAAGTAGGAATGCAGTAAGATGCGCGATTGACCAATATGCTGATGATACCCAGATATATAAAAGCTTTTATCCTGAAGATGTGGATTCAGCATGTGTGGACATAAATCACACGTTGGGAAATATATTTGAGTACTCGGGTAAAATTAAAAGTAAACCCAACTAAGACACAAGCAATATGTTTTGGTAAGGGATTGGAAGCAGTGAAAACCAATTCAAATATTGGTATAAATAATGTGAGAGTGGAGCCTTGTGATACAGTAAAAAGTCTGGGTATTCATGTTGTGTTCACTAAATTGAGATTTAAAACTCAGGTGAAATCCGTTGTGCAAAAGTGTTTCTCTTCATTAAAAAGTCTATACCACAGCAGATCATTCATTAATGATTCAGTAAAACAAAAACTATGTGAGTCATTAGTGCTGAGTAATGCAACTTACGCGAATTTAGTTTGTGGGCCATGCTTGGATTCAAATTCTTCAGCAAGAATTCAAAGAATTCAAAATTCTTGTATTAGATTTATTTTTTCATTAAAGAGTAGAGATCATGTTTCGCATAGGCTGAAGAAGTTAAAATGGCTTAATATGTTTAACAGACGAAAAATGCACATTGCATGTTTGGCGCATAAAGTTTTGAAAAGTAAAAGTCCTAGTTATATTTTCGATAAGCTACAATTTATTTCACAAGGTCATAACCGGTTGACCAGATACATAGACTTTCTCGTGATACCTACAAATAGTTCGAAATTGTTTGAAAGATGCTTCTCGTATAACGCGGCGAAAGTTCATAACTCTGTTTCACAGGACATTAAAAGCAGATATATGCAGAGTCAAAAGACCATTGAAACATAGCTTGCTTCATTAATTTTGTTCTTCATTTATTCGTAATTCTGATTTACTGTTGACTTTACGTATAGTTTATTTTTACTCTTAGTACCTATAGTTTGTAGGTATTATTATAATTGTAATTTGGAACTCAATTAAGCAGATCAGAATTGTTGGACTTCGCCGAGGATTTTTAGAATAAAGACCTATTATTATCCAGTCCGAGATCCTCCCTAAGGGTAGAAATTCTAAAGGGTTTTATATACGTGAAGAGTTGTTACCTTTAGTTATTTTTCAGGCTTCAAAAAAACGAAGATTATCTAATGCCATAAGTGTGCTGATTATTTTTGTGAGTAATATTTGATGCATTGTCAGTCAGTTGCTTCATGATTACCTTTACAGTGGATGCAAATTTTCTCCTTACTGCAATTATTCTCTTATGTACCACACTTTTTTTATAACAATCAGATTCAAAATCCAATAATACTTGGACTTCCGTTCTACTTCTAAGTCATCGTAGTTAACTGCCAACTGAACCATTTGTGCTTATAAACTCTTCGTTCGCGGTAAGGAACCAGAACCGATGCCGAACTGGTTAAGAACTTAAATTAATGTAGTGTGCTGAATACACTTGTGATTATTAATATAAAGAAAAAACTTTGTATAGAGTGTATAAATCAATTTTATCTAAATTAGCAGAGCGCTTTCGACATATTTGTCATCTTCAGTGCAACTTTGTCAGGATACAGGAAGGAATCAATCAGAAGAAACAGAACAAGACATAAAACACACATCAGTTAAAATCATTTAGGATTAATCCAGTGAATCAATACATGGTAAATAAATTAATAAATTAATAAAATTGAACATGTGGACTTGTCTCCGCAATCTCTATCAGTCAATA
Source organism: Cynegetis impunctata (assembly GCA_030704885.1). Classification (NCBI taxonomy): domain Eukaryota; kingdom Metazoa; phylum Arthropoda; class Insecta; order Coleoptera; family Coccinellidae; genus Cynegetis; species Cynegetis impunctata. The sequence goes on along the minus strand of JARQZK010005111.1, from coordinate 498,283 downwards.
TCAGACGTTGACTGATAGAGATTGCGGAGACAAGTCCACATGTTCAATTTTATTAATTTATTAATTTATTTACCATGTATTGATTCACTGGATTAATCCTAAATGATTTTAACTGATGTGTGTTTTATGTCTTGTTCTGTTTCTTCTGATTGATTCCTTCCTGTATCCTGACAAAGTTGCACTGAAGATGACAAATATGTCGAAAGCGCTCTGCTAATTTAGATAAAATTGATTTATACACTCTATACAAAGTTTTTTCTTTATATGGTTAAGAACTGATTTGGGATTGTCCAGTACGCATGCTCGGTTCTGAATCGGTTTAGGGAAAATTTAGGGAAATGTCAAGTTACAGTTAGGGTAGTTATTTATCAAATGTGATTAGAGCATCCACGATTGTTCGGTTTTGTGATTTGCGCAGTCACGCTTGTTTGGAAAATTACCAAACAATAGTAAATGTGTCAATTTCAAGCTACATACAACATTCTTTCTCGGACTTTCCCTTCGGTAGGGTTCTAGACAGTTATATTCCATGAATACAGAGGGCAGTTTGACCTTCGATCTATCAATATTCTTGAAAACACAGATTTTGTTAAATATAGACCAGCCATGACGTCAACACTGTCCACTGACCGTTCGCATAAACTCGCTCATGGAAAAACAACTATTTCACTTCACATCAAACCTAAATTATCCAAGATTTGACACATTGCGCAAGTGGAAGCGCAGACGTGTTCGATGTGCTGGACCAATCAAAATTTCCCACGATTAGCCGTATTTTAACTTGCTATGTCAATTTTGCAAACATGTATTAGGTTTCGGAATAACATTTTTTTTCAGTATGTATTTTAGTAGGTAATATTCAAAATATTATAACCCCAGACATGTTAAATTTTGTAAATATTAACGGAATGGAGGTTAACACCAATTTGTGGATGAAATTGTCGCCTTATCTGGCACTTTTATTTCTAGAATGTGTAATAGATGGTGAGAATTTATTTCAAAATTTTTAAATTGTATGATACATTATTTGATTTCAGTTTCAGAGGCTGCTAGTCAAGCTGAAATCAATAGACATTTAGAATTAGGAAAGGATTGTTTAGCAAAGGGCCAACTCTCAGATGCTTTAAGTCATTACCATTCAGCTGTAGGTAAGATAAATAAATTGTTTTTGTTATCCTTAACAAAAATATTTTCGTGCAATACTGACAGGTTTACTAATCGGAGTACACATGATTTATTGAACTGTAAATCAGTTCATAATGAACTGTTAACACACATATTCATCAATTAGTATACTACAACATACTTAGTATGTTTGTGTTAAAAAAAATGTATGTTTAATTTAAACTGTCTTTACAAATATTGAATGGAGAGTAGAACCGAATATTGTAGTACACCAGTTCTCATAATCTACAGAAGATAGAGACTAGAAATTTCCATGCAATCATAAATATTTAAAAATATCTATTTCGTAATGCATATTATTTTCTGACATATCGTTTCGTGTTAATATTCTTAGAGATGGTATTCAAATTATGAGTGTTATTTATTTAATGATTTTTAATTCAAATCATAAAATTGATACGTTAAAACTTTGAACACATTTCATACTATGAAAATAATTTTTTTCAGATGGTGATCCTTCAAATTACCTCACTTATTTCAAAAGAGGTACTGTATATTTAGCTTTAGGAAAAGCAAAAAATGCACTTAGTGATTTAGATAGAGTCCTAGACCTCAATCCAGAGTTCACTCCAGCGAGAATTAATAGAGGAATTATTCATTTAAAACAGGCCAATTATGATTTAGCACAACTAGATTTTTATAATGTGGTAAGTGTAGATTAGGAGTTCTGGAAATTACGAGTCAATCACACTTTGTAAAGAAGAAAGAAGTTATATTACCATTTTGCTAATTAATTGAATAATTTTATGCCAGGCAGAGGTCACCCGCTGAGTACATCAAGCATACAATTAGTGTATATATATATATATATATATATATATATATATATACAATTATACAACTTATACAATTAATATCATTACCAACACAAATTCAGGCAATTATATATATTACATAAAGTGAACAAAGAAAATTCTTTAATAATTTAAAAAATTATCAAACAACTTTCCAAGGAAGCTGGTTATACGTATTCAGCAGAGTGTTAATTCACTCCGAGTCAAATAAGCTGCACTGATGAGATCTAATAAGATCGAAACAGCTGTATGCAGATTTTGAGTCGGGGTGACTTGACAATTTCTATAATTCACCGTTCGATTGTGAATGCAGATTTTGCGTTGCTGAATACGTATAACCAGCTTCCTTGGAAAGTTGTTTGATAATGTTTTAAATTATTAAAGAATTTTCCTTGTTCACTTTATGTAATGTATGAAATTGACCATGGTCAACTAGTATGTTTTTCATGATTTGATTGTTAATTATATATATATATATATATATATATATATATATATATATATATATATATATATATTAATTTCAAAATAAGGTTATTCGATTCCTGGGTGGTGAGTAAATGAGTAGTACTCTTATATCTTTGCCAAGGTTTCGCAAATCTTTATTTGCTTCATCAGGGCTTCTACAAAATTGACAATAATGTTAAAATGTGTGTTACTCAACCTAGATTTGTTGTTATTACCGACTTTGAGGTTAACTAAGAAATATCACGTCTGCCATAACAAAAAACTTCCACGAATTACATACAATCCCCAAAATCACCATTGGAAAAATTCAAAAATTTAAAATATACAACTATAAAATTACATCCAAATTTAGTTATCAAAATACAAATTAACTGTCAGTCCTAGTTGAAAATGGTGGTTTATTATATTGTCAATGTCTTAATAGTTGGTTAACGTTATTATGGTCTCCTTGTTATGGCAGACGTGATATTTCTTAGTTAACCTCAAAGTCGGTAATAACAACAAATCTAGGTTGAGTAACACACATTTTAACATTATTTTTAATTTTGTAGAAGCCCTGATGAAGCAAATAAAGATTTGCGAAAGCTTGGCAAAGATATAAGAGTACTACTCATTTACTCACCACCCAGGAATCGAATACCCTTATTTTGAAATTAATACATAAAATTCACGATTCGTAGAGCAAATAATAAATATGTATATATATATATATATATATATATATATATATATATATATATATATATATATTTAAAAAAGGCAATACCGAGGATCTTGCTAATTATCGGCCTATAAGCTCTCTAACCTCGTTCGCAAAAATATTCGAGAAACTATTGGCTAGTAGACTGCTAGACTTCTTTGGAAAGTTCAAGATCATTGCAAAAGAACAGCATGGATTCCTAAGGAACAGAAGTACTGAAACGGCTACTTTCGAGCTGGTGAATGCCATAATTGAAGCCTTGGATAAAGGAGAAATTCCCTTTGCTCTTTTCCTAGACCTCTCAAGAGCTTTTGACCTCGTTGAGCATTCATTGTTACTGGGATGGCTCGAACACTGTGGCATAAGAGACAATCAACTACAGTTACTGAGAACTTATCTAACTGACAGAAAGCAGCAGGTAGTTTTGAATGTGCAGGCGATGCGTTGCATTTCCACGGAGATGAATCCCAAGACTGGAGTCCCACAGGGAAGTGTTCTAGGTCCGCTTCTTTTTGTCATCTTTGTCAATTCACTTCCCAGTGCTTGTGGAGACCCTGTCTGCAAACCAATTATGTATGCGGATGACACTAACTTTCTTTTCTGCGGAGACAACGTTTCTATGATACAGAGATCAGTGACGCAAATACTGAAAAATATTAGGCAATGGTGTGCTGAAAATCAATTAATACTGAACATGAACAAGACAGAGGCGATGTTCTTCCGCTCAAACTGGGCCAGGCTAGGCTATCCTAACTCACTTGAGGTAGATGAATGCGACTTGTCGATAAGGAGATCTGTAAAATTTTTGGGCCTTAGCATTGACCAGAACCTGAGATGGGAAGAACATACAACCCAATTGAGAAGTAGGCTAAATAGTGTAATTTTTACACTCCGCATGATGAGAGGACTTGTTAATCTGAGTACGTTAAAAGTGCTATATTACAGTAATTTCCAATCGTTAATGGGATATGGTATCATTTTCTGGGGAAATTCATCTGCTGTGGATGGAATCTTTGCTGCGCAAAAATGGGCAATACGCACTATCCTTAGTCTGACAACAGAGAGACTTGCCGTGGGTCAGTTCAAGAAGCATGGATTCCTCACCATCTTTGGATTATATTTATATAAGGTCTTGACATTTTTCAAGAGGAATGAACACTACTTTTCTCAACACAGGAATCCTAATAACTCAAGAGGAGTACTGCCCTACTACACACCAAAGCACAAAACGGCACTACATGAAAAGAATATTCAAAGCATGGCCATTAAGGGCTTCCAATCTTTTGCCCAGACACCTACAAATCCTAAACAGCTACAGGAACTTCAAATCTAAGGTTTCTGAACTGATCCTACAATGCGAGCCCTATAGTATTGGAGATTTCCTGGAGTACACAAGAGCCAGTAAATTATGAAACATCTATCCTAGGATGAATGTTTAACACGGACATGACTTATTTCAGTTTTATTTATACATCCATATTATGTTTAGTGTAAATATTATCTGAGGTTAATAAATATTATTATTATTATTATTATATATATATATATATATATATATATATATATATATATATATATATATATATATATATATATATATATATATATATATATTTAGGGATATGTAACGGCTGTAAGGTATCAATATTAAGTTTTTAACGGGAACACATCCAGTTTGATTTAAGAAATACTCTTTATACGGTGAGAACTTAGCAAATATATCTCAATGGTCAGTTTTCGAACATTTGAGAGGTAGAACATGGTATACCACAGGGGTCCACTCTTGTTCCTAATACCTATATATAAATGATATACAGTGGGCAACCGATTCTAAACTGGAGTTATATGCCGATGATACAACTGTACTGGGCAGGAATGAAACTATTGAGGGAATAGGAAATTTTTTCAGAGAGAGTCACTGTGAGCTGGAGCAATGGTTCTCAACTAACAGGCTGAATCTTAATACCAATAAAACAGAAAAAATGCTTTTGACTCTAAGAAATATATATGTTACTGTTAAAAGCGATATGGGGATCACAATTACAGATAAAGTAAGGTACCTAAGAGTGATACTTGATTCCAGGCTCATATTTGCTGATCATGTAGACAGCATTGCCGCGAAAATCTTGACGGTAATATTTTTACTTAAGAAGCTTAAAACTTTATCGGAGAAAACAGATGTCTTGATGGCTTATCATTCTTTTGTGCAGTCGGTTTGTTCCTATGCCTTTCTGTCATGGAACCATACTCAGGGTGGTCGCATTTTCAAATTACAACGAAGAGCTATTAAACAGTGGAAGGTATTGGATACAGGGAAGATGTCAGAGAGACTTTCAAAAGGCTAGAAGTTCCGACGCTACCGAGTAAATATATCCTGGACTGCCTTGTGTGTCAAAAAAAAATCACGAAATTTGACTTATGTCTGGGACACCATGAGCATGATACAAGGCAGAAAGAGGACATTAATAATAAATTTTCTAGATTAAACAGAACATACATAGGAACTCATTAATAAGGACCTCTCTTTTATAATCAGCTTCCTGACACCATAAGAGATAAGGATGAAAAAACTTTTATAAAAGTGATAAAGGAGATATGCCTAGACAGCGCTTTTTATGATGTCGAAGAGTTCTTGAATATGAAATTTGCTTTGTGAATGTGACTTTATTGTTTGATTGTTGTAATGTATTTTCTCTGTGTATGTATATTTTATATATATATATATATATATATATATATATATATATATATATATATATATATATATATATATATATATATATATATATTATGTATATATATATATATATATATATATATATATATATATATATATATACATCCTTGTATTCATTTTGCGTCCTTCCAAAAGTGGGTGTATTATGCGTCACCTAGAAATACGTTGATTAGATTTGTTATCATAGATTATATTTGCTCCATTACGTATGCTTAATCCGATTTCGTACTTTGATTTTTAATTTTGCAACTTTTTTTCGTGAATTGTTTTTTGCCGGTTTTAGATGTATTTTGCGCCATTACACACTTCTATCGAATTTGCGTCCGATATATACATTGATATATCTTTCGACGTATTGTATTCATTTTACGTCGTAACTGTTGCTTTAAATCAGAGTCATTTCGATTACCGCTTTTGATGCTCTTTTGATATAGATATGGTGCATTTGAAGCGATCGGTACAAGTCGTTAGCACCGTCTCATGCATCCGAATGAACATAATTGATCTATCGGACAATTCACTGGCTTGAAGAACAATTCAGTTTTAGTTCCCTGTTTTTTAAAACATGATTAAAATAATTACACGAGACGGATTGACAGCACGGTAATCATTATAACATAATGAACTATTATGGGAAAACCTCTTTCATATTTACAAAATTAATTATTTTCTTCTAAAAATAATATCAGTTGATACTTGTGCAGTTATTGAATAATAAATTACTCCTATAGTTATGTCTATACCATGATTTCACTCACATTTACTCAGATTACGAAAATCAATTTATGAAACCACAAGAAGCTGATACATACTTACATATTTAGATGGATACCTGAGATTGAAAACTCTCGTAAATAAATCTTAATTTTTGCCTACAAACTATGAAATAAGATTATTTTCGAAGTACAACTGTACTGAGAAAATTACCTGACAATGATAAATCAGCGTAGATTATTTCCTTTACTGCGATTGGTTGTTATTATGTCGCTCATCAATCGTTAAGAAAATAAATTTTTTGCCAATTTTTGTGACATATTTGTCTTAATTAGATAAAAGTGGAACATCCTCTTCCTATTTTATTAATAGTTAATGCAAAAAAGGAAGACCAATTAGCTATTTCCTTATCGATGGAAGTAGAGATCCATTGGTCAAGCAAACTTGAAAAATACCTGATAGAGATAAATGAAAAAATATTGAAAATTATGCAAGAGGTGTTCAGAACATGGACTAGTTAGGAAATATAATAGAATGTAGTAGCAAATTACAATCGAAGATAGAAATACAGTTCTATGGAATATCATAGTTGGTTTGACATTTTCAAAAACAATAGATAAAAATCTCCTGTTTTAAAAAAGTTAGGTACCTACATCTTCTATACTGTGAGGCTTTAAGTTATATTACATATACGGAGCTACATTTTGATAAACATTATTGATTCATAAATTGATTTAAGAGAAATTTTATGTACGCTATTGAATTCTAGATACAGATGAGGTTTGTATCATTGAGTTTGTCCAAACAGATCAGCATAAGGTACCGGCATTAGTTTGAGTTGCATTTATTCAGTCTCGAAGTATGTAGTAGGTACTTTACATACTAAAGTATCCATATTGTCCATATACTTCGAACTGTTGATGCGCGATGTTTTTTTAACAGTTAAGTACATTTCTAATGAAATTTTTTCATTGCATAAGGAATTCTCCAGCGACAGAAAAAACTCATTTTGGAAAATGTTTTTCGTCTTTCTTTAGCAGAAGTTGATGCATTCATCTACTAGAAAGATCAAGCCATGAAATTAAATTTGCTTCAAGTTTGTTATTGATATATAAATTGCGGTAGATCAGGATTTCCAGACCTTTATAACTTAAATGATAGAAAAAGTGGAGTAAATTTTTTCAAGGCTATATACTAAAATTGAAACGATATAACAATCATACAATTTGGCATTAACAGGTAATATAAATGAGAAATTTGTCAATTTTCTTTCAAGTGTCCAAAAAAATTATTCTTCATCCCCAAGCATTAGGAAGAATCGACAAGTTCTATCAATCTTCACAATGTGTAGCACATTTCAAATGTGTAGCACTGGGAGAGCAAGTCATAATTTAAACGAAGCAGTATACGATCGTTGAATGGTTCTCAAAATCACATATCAAATTCCAAACATAATTCATTAATCCAGAATTTTTATAAATTGTTAGATGAAAAAATATTTTAACCCAATTCTCTGTGAAACAAATGCAGAGTACCATAAATTACTTATTCAACGAAATAATTTTGCGTTTCAGACATGAATTATTTTGTGAAACCCAGTGTGAACTTTCAAAACTATTCATATTGTATTCAATTTGTTTTTCATTTGTTTTATCATGATATATCACAGAAACTTGGAGAGAAACTTTGAATATTCCGACTCCAATATATAGAAGTAAGTACTGGGTACTGGGAAGTTATTTGGATTAAAAATAATATTTAGCATACCTATTTGAATGAAAAAACAGGTACAAAAGTAATGGAGCCTTTCTAACACAAAACTGTCGTCAATAAAGACTGCCATAGACTCCTATAGCTTGCCTTGCATGAACAGAAGGGACAAAATCGTTATAAGAAGTCTAAGAATAGGACATACTCGCCTTACTCATGATTACCTAACATCAAGTAATCAAACTCAAGTACTCTGCAGCAAGTGCAATGTTCACCTGACAGTCGAACATATCATACAGAACTGCCACGAATATCATGCTGCTCGTCAAGAATTTCACTTGAAGAACAGTATCTTCCAAACCCTCTCATCAAATTCAAATCATTCTACAGTATTATCATTTTTAAAATCCACACAACTTCCCCACCTCATATAGTTAGCTGGAATATTCTACTTGTGCCAATATTTTTAAATGAATAATATAATAAAATATATGAAAATTATTTAGAGTAACCAAATTTTGTTTTTCCGCTTTCATGTAAATATATTCCAATTTAAGCTGAAGCCGCACAATATGACTGACATCTTTGTCTGATATGCTGATCAGTGTTATGTATATTTGATAATACTATATATCGCCGAAATTGATTTTAATTTTTATATGGAAATTTCGATTTAGTAATGAGAGTGCGTATTGTGTTTTGTGAAAATTAATTTAAACTTTAATACCCACCTTTTGAGTTCAAAAAAACAAAATAAGAAAAATAATTACTACGGAACTAATCCATTTGTCCTGTTTTATTCTTGTCAAACTAAATCAATTCCCCTCTCAATTCTTACTCATATTAATTTATATATACTACAGTGTTGCCATGTTGTAGATGATGCAAAATGTATACACATGTTGAATGGAAATGAATAAAAGTATTCATTTCAAGAGGGACTTTGCGGTAGATGCTCGAACTAAACGTATACTTTTCTATTCAAAAGTGTATCTAATTTGCTTCCGAAATTTCTAACTTATCTTCTTATAGATATCTCTCAAACTGAAGCCATAGGTTACTTCGTATATATGGTAGTAGACGAACAACTCTATTCAGAGATATAAACTGGCAAATGAAATATTTTTCCCGATGGAAGTTATGAGCGAAATTGTATTTTATGTCCGTATACTGACGCATTATACCACTGGACGCAAAATAAATACGTTTTAGCCTGTTGATGGACGCAAAATGAATACAAGGATAAATATATATATATATATATATATATATATATATATATATATATATATATTATGTATGTATATATATATATATATATTATATATTATATATATATATATATATATATATATATATATATATATATATATATATATATATATTATATATATATATATATATATATATATATATATATATATATATATATATATATATATATATATATATATATATATATATATATATATATATATATATATATATATATATATATATATATATATATATATATTATATATATATATATATATATATATTTATATATATATATATATATTTATATATATATATATATATATATATATATATATATCAACCATAGTTTTCCCATCAGAAAAAACCTGGAAACATAGAAAGTAATAAGTCTTTTGAAAATATCTAAATTCTTGTTGTATAGTTCAAGTACTTTGATTCTTTCTTGGTTATTCCTGACCTTAATATGTTTTTGCAGTTGAGAAGTGATCCCTATAATTCAGAAGCAAATGAGTATCTTCAAAGGATAGACCCCGCAAAAGAACGCAAACGTGCGGCAGAATATTACTTTGGTCATAGTGATTACATTAACTCCATTCAACTAGTCACAGAGGCTTTAGAGACAAGTCCATGGGCCTCCTCACTTTACGAACTACGAGCAGAAATGCATCTGGCCAATAATGATTACATGGCAGCCATTTCTGATATAAGATCCACAACCAAATTGCAGAGTGATAATACTGAAGGATTCTTGAGGTTATCACAACTTTTGTACAAAATGGGCCATGCCACTGAAGCGTTGAAAAATATTAGGGAATGTTTGAAGTTAGATCCTGACCATAAAGATTGCTTTCCATTTTATAAGAAAATAAAAAAGGTGGAAAAATTCCTATCAGGTACAACATGACTTAATGGTATACTTGTTTATTACAATATACATATATATATATATATATATATATATATATATATATATATATATATATATATATATATATATATATATATTTTTTTTTTTTTTTTTTCTTGAATAAAATTATAATTGGAGGAGAGTTCCATAAATATTTTTGAGGAATGCATATAAGTAAACCATAAGAAGGAAAAAATAATTTGTCTAATGTCACTAAATGATTTTTGTTTTTCTCTTATAGAAGCAGAAGCTGCTTTGGAAAATAAAGAGTATGCAGAGTGCATCTCAAATTCTGAAAAGGTTCTAAAAACTGAAAAAGAGGTCACCAACATTATATTTGAAGGGAAAAAAATGCTTTGCTCGTGTTATTCAGGGAGTGAACAATCTACAGAAGCTATCCAATTTTGCACAGAAGCATTAGAACTTGGAGAAGATGTTAATATTTATTGTGACAGAGCTGAAGCTTATTTACAAACAGATATGTACGACGATGCTATCAGAGATTATAGGTAAATAATGGATTATGTGTTTATATGATTCAGTGAAAATGTCCTTATTTGTACCTGCATATAAAATATGAAATTTTTTTTATTGTACTTTAATATGATTGACTTTGTTCAAATTCCTTATTTACAACACGATTTAGACGTTATGAATGCTGAAAAGTCAAAAATCTATATTACTAGATAATACCATAATTTGTTACCGAAAATAGAATTACTAATTTCTCCAATTCGGAATACCATAACACCCTAGGATTCAGTGGTTATCCTATGGTGTTTTACACGAACGGCGATAGTAGTATGTAGAGTTATAAGAGATAAAAATTGGGGTGCCTCAGGGATCCATTTTGGGGCCAATACTCTTTCTCATATATATGAATGATCTGCCATTGAGGGACCAAAAATCTACACTCTTTTTGCCGACGACACAACAATTTCTGTTGTGGCAGAAACTCTGGAGGCTTCATTATTGGGTTCCTTGGAGGCACAAGAAAAGGCTGAAGGATGGTTCAATTCTAATAGATTGCTTTTGAATGAGGCGAAGACACAAAGAATGGTATTTGCATTGAGCGAGATTGGCACTCTGAATGATCATGTATCTCTGACTAGGTTCCTTGGGGTTCTTGTTGATCGAAAGGCACAATGGGGAAAACATACTGAATCTCTAGCCTCCGGGCTGAACAAAAACCTGTATTCGCTGCGTCGTCTCGCAGATAATGTATCTCATAAGTTAATAAGAACAGCTTATTCTGCAACCTTTCATGCACGGCTCTCATATGCTGTACTTGTGTGGGGGCACGTTTCGAGTGCTCGACGGTTGTTCGGACTGCAGAGGAAAGCTGTCAGGGTGGTGTGTGGTTTGAGCTTCCGGGACGATTGTAGGGCAAGTTTCAGGCAGTTGGGAATACTTACGTTGCCTTCTCTATACATCCTGGAGAATCTACTTTACATAAAAAAGAATAGCCGTATTTTTTCTACTCATGAAGACATGCATGCTTACCCAACTAGAAACAAACATAACTTCGTACCGGCCTACCGACGACTCAAAAGATGTCAAGATGGCCATAACTACTGGGCAATCAAATTTTTCAATGTACTGCCAGTGGCAGTTGGGGAACTACCAATTGATAAATTTAAAAAAAAGATGAAGCAAATTTTGATCTCCGGTGTGTTTTATTCAAGTGAGGAATACTTCGAGTATTTCCGGCAAGAGATATAGTGTTTGTTTTCATTTTCAGTAACTGGTACCTACGTTCAAAAACGAAAATTAGATGATAAAATAAATGTATATATACTTGTATGAAATGAAAAATAGAATATTTAAGCTATTAGTGTCATGTGAATGTGTATATGTCAGTTAATTGAATTTTGAATTTTGTATATCTTGATGACGTGTGTATAGTGCAAATGTATTCTTCTTAACATGAAATAAACTAAACTAAACTAAACTAGAGTTCCGCGCTTTATAAAATTGCACGCTAAGCACGGTTGTCCGAAATAAATTTCCTTATTCTCTTTTGATGTTTTTATTGTAATATGAAGTAGTTCTAAAATTTCCAACAAATTTTTTTTTTAGGCAAGCTCTAGAAACTGATTCCCATAATGAGAGAGCGAAAGAAGGACTGGGAAAAGCTGAAAATAGACAGAAGCAATCCGAAAAAAGGGACTACTACAAAATTCTAGATGTTAAGAGAACTGCCTCAAAGAAAGAAATTATCAAGGCATACAGGAAAATGGCCCAAAAATGGCATCCTGATAATTACACAAATGATGAGAAAATGAAAAAAATAGCTGAAAAAAAATTTATAGATATAGCGGCTGCAAAGGAAGTAAGTAAAACCCTTATTTATATATAGATATAAAATCAGAAAGGATGTGAGATATTAGATGGCAATATTCAAGACAAGTTAAGTGGTCCTTTATTGAAAATTAATGGATAAGGACAAAAGCTTTCAAACAAAATACATTCAAATATCTTTGTTAGTTAACAAGTTAGTTTAACAAGCTATGCTTCTGCAGCAAGGAAAACTGATGAAAATAAAAGTTTTGAAACAAGGAACTCCTCCTCTGGAGAAACCTAACTAAAGAACATATATATGATATATATATATATATATATATATATATATATATATATATATATATATATATATATGTATATATATATATATATATATATATATATATATATATATATATATGAGTTGTAACGGAGGCCTCCTTAGCAGAGGCGGATACGGTGGTGACGAGCTTCGCCTCCGCGGATGCGTAGGTTAATGGAAGCGGAGGCGGAGGTGAAATTAGAAGTAGAAAAATATGAATTCATGATTGTTTGAAGTAATAGATAGTCAAAAATCTTCATTTCAAATAATATACAACGCATGTATATAATGTACACCATACATACTAGTAATCCAAATTAATAAAAGTCATATTATATTTCACAAACAACAGTTTTGCAACTTTTTCACTTTTCATAAATCAAACCAGCTGAACTAAATAATTGAAATTACCGGCGCCGATAAGTAGGTGCGAACAATGGGAGAAAACCTCCATATTCAGTGTTAAATTATTATTAAGTTATTCTTACCTTTTTCGTAGCCACTACTATTTTTCAACATATAACAGCCAGATTGGAATGCAAACTTTGCGTTGGTGGTAAAATCTAGAAGTTTGTGCTTGGTCCATTCTTCATCAGATATGATTCTTTTCTAGGTTTTTTGAGAACAGAAGCTTCGTCATCACCAACACTTCTTGCAACATTAAAGTCATGTAGGGTTTGCAATCGTATTGGTTCGGACTGGACTTGTTTAACTATCTCATTCAAAATTGCAATTATGTAGCAAGAGAATACAGTGTATTGTTAGGAAGGTCACAAAATCTGGAATTGATGTTTTTGAATGATGCTCTGGAATTTCTGATTCGTGTCCGATTTTATGTATTTCAACGACGTAAATATACCTCCGTTACAACTCCGCCAAAATTTTGCGGATGCGGAAGCGGAGGTACGATTTTTTGCGGAAGTCCCGCAGTTGCGGAGGCGGAAGCTGAGCTCCGTTACAACCCTAATATATATATATATATATATATATATATATATATATATATATATATATATATATATATATATATATATATATATATATATTTTGTTAGATTGGTTTTTTTTCTTGGATATAGGGTTGATTTAAAAACTAAAGGTTTTTATTTAATTTTTTTCAAACATTTCATCAAGGGTTTTGGCCTTCATTCATTATTCTTTGATAAACTGTCTTTGTTTATATTTTAGTCTGTTCCATTAATAAAGACCAAATCCTGGGCTTATACGTTTGGATATAATTAATAAAGAACATGAAAGAACAGCCTTTATTTATTAAATGAACCTTATATCCAAGAAGGAAAAAAAGCAATATATATATATAAATTTTTTTCTATATCACTCTATAGAATAAGCTTTATAGGATTTTTTGTTTTTAGGTGTTAACTGATGAAGAAAAGAGAAAACAATTTGACATGGGTGAAGATCCATTAGATCCAGAATCGGGAAAAGGAGGAATGCCAAATTTCCATCACTTCCAGAATTTCCATGGCAGTCCCTTTCAATTTAAGTTCCATTTCAACTAATAAATTGATTTATGACATTTTGTATGAGTGATGGTGAAACAGTGGACACGCATTAAATAAATCAATTGAAATTTTAGTGACATCTTGTTGGTTTGATTATATTTTCAATATAATTTTTTGTTAGGAACATAATGATAGGATATTGACACTGACAAAAATGTCTCAACTTATTGCTTAAAGTCAATATGATACATTATTGTATTTCTAAAACGATAATAGAAAATGTTTTTTATTCATCTTATGGTTATGATGTTACATGGAATGTTTGAAAGCTTGAACTGTTTTTGTGTGAATAATAACATTATTGTTTAGAGCAAAGAACTGATATTTCATTGTATATATTATCTTTTTGTATTAAGTCCTTTGGAGTCTGAGCAGAGAAACTATATGATTGTCAACTAGCCACATCAATCTGAAATCATTAAAAAAAACATATATCAGGATTTATTAGAATATCCACTTTTACACTTTCTTTTAAAGTTATTGGAACTACTTCTGTTTCTACGTTCAAGGAAGTTTGTATCAATATATTTTGTATTCTGACTGAAGAGAAAGTAGGATTCAATTTGTACATATTCCTTATTACAATAAAGTAATTTATATTCTCTAACGTCCAATTTTTTTTTCCATTGCGTAAAACTTATCAAACTGAAATGTATTGCTAAATAAAATATTTCAGAAAAATTAATACATCGATTAGAAACATACAAAATTTAAAGTTCTTGCTTTGTAATATTTATGGATATTTTCATCAGTTGTTCACAAAATTTCATTATTTAGTGGGCTTTTGAATAAAAATAGGTAATTGGATATCTTCATTTTTTCATGCTTTATATTAGCGTCACTTATATGTAATAACCTATGATTGCGAACAAATCTAAGAAGTCGGTTTTAACTTAATTCTAATTGATGTATATATATATATATATATATATATATATATATAGTAAAACGTAAATATTGGGGAATGCAGCTGGTACAATGAAAAACTCTTTAAAGTTGATCCAAGCTTTCGGAAATTCTATTGATTATTTCCATCTTCAGGGATTCTAAAAAAGTTCAAAAACAGTAGTAACAGTTGCAACTTATTGTAGTTTTGAGCTCTCACATCTTTGGTGAGGATGAGTACAAGGATGTTAAACATTTTTAAAAAACCATTACTACCATCACACATATATAGTGACTTCAGAAAAACATAAATTGACGCAAAATGGAAAAAATCTTACACACTCAGTAGTGAAATTATAGTTGTAACACATCCAAATTAACTTAAAAACTCCTAAAAATCATTTACATCATGTCAACTAAGTAAGAGTGAACCATGAAAAACGGTTAAAGTATTTTGCAGGTTAGGAATAAATTCAAACATCAAACTTCATTTATCTCTGTCAACAAAAAATGAAGTTTGATGTTTGAATTTATTCCTAACCTGCAAAATACTTTAACCGTTTTTCCTGGTTCACTCTTACTTAGTTGACATGATGTAAATGATTTTTAGGAGTTTTTAAGTTAATTTGGATGTATTACAACTATAATTTCACTACTGAGTGTGTAAGATTTTTTCCATTTTGCGTCAATTTATGTTTTGCTGAGGTCACTATATATGTGTGATGGTAGTAATGGTTTTTTTAAAATGTTTAACATCCTTGTACTCATCCTCACCAAAGATGTAAGGGCTCAAAACTACAATAAGTTGCAACTGTTACTACTGTTTTTAAACTTTTTTAGAATCCCTGAAGATGGAAATAATCAATAAAATTTCCGAAAGCTTGGATCAACTTTAAAGAGTTTTTCATTGTACCAGCTGCATTCCCCAATATTTACGTTTTACTTCATACTGGTCAGCAACGAATTCCTATCCTCAATATATATATATATATATATATATATATATATATATATATATATATATATATATATATATATATATATAATATATATATATATATATATATATATATATATATATATATATATATATATATATATATATATATATATATATATATATATATTAAATTTCACAAGTGGATGTAATTTGGGATGACAACACAATAACTTATTTAACTAGGCCAAGCTACAGAGATTTTTTCATGTAAAAAGTGTTAGAAGAAAAACAGCTCCGCCATTGTGTGTAAAATAGTTCCACACGATATAGTGATATGTTTTTCACTCGACTTTATTATTTATGTCTTTGTTATTAACAATTTTATGAAAAAAATTCGCGTTTTTTTTAGGTTTTTGCTTATAAAATTGAAACTATCAGAGTAATCGTGATGATGTCAATAGACTTATTGTAGAAAATGAAAAGACGAAAAAAATGAGAGGTCGGACGACTCGATCAGACCCTCAGTCTAACGGAAAATTAGAAAAAACCGTCCAAAATGCAGTTTTTTCAAAAGTTCATAACTCGGTTATTTTTTGAGTTGTAGCGTAGATCCTCCGGTTAGTATTATTTATCAATATAAACTTTATTTGTGCGAAGAGCAGGAACTGTCCGATGCATAGTTTTTGATCTGTGGCCATTTGATTATGTTACTATGCAATTTTCCAGCAGACCTGAATGCGACAGATATGGTCTGATTTCAATTTACTAAAAAGATTTTGAAAGTAGAATTCTCATAGTTCAAAACGTTCATCTTGGTTTTCCATAAAAACGCTGAGAAATATGTTAAAAATAAAGCTGAACATGACGAAAATCGGCCGAGCGCGTGAGAATAGTTGAAGAGTGGGGGTAGAGCAGCAGGCAAGGAGAAGTATGACATTCGAAAGCGTCGGCATTTTGAACGTGACAGTAATTTCTAAACGTTGTCAGATAATAATTGTAAACCCCCACTCTTCAACTACTCTCACGCGCTCGGCCGTTTTTTGTCATTTTCAGCTTCATTTTTAACATTTCATGTTTTCATGTAAAACCAAGATGAACGTTTTGAACTATGAGAATTCTATTTTCAAAATCTTTTTAGTAAATTGAAATCGGTCCATACCTGTCGCATTCAGGTCTGCTGGAAAATTGCATAGTAACATAATCAAATGGCCACAGATCAAAAACTATGCATCGGACAGTTCCTGATCTTCGCACAAATGAAGTTCATATCAATAGCTAATACTGGCCGGAGGATCTACGCTACCAAAATAACCGAGTTATGAACTTTTGAAAAAACTGCATTTTGGCCGGTTTTTTCCAATTTTCCCTTAGACTGAGGGTCTGATTGAGTCGTCCGACCTCTCATTTTTTTCGTCTTTTCATTTTCTACAATAAAGCTATTGACACCATCACGATTATTCTGATAGTTTCAATTTTATAAGCAAAAAACTAAAAAATGCGATTTTTTGCATAAAATTGTTAATAACAAAGATATAAATAATAAAGTCGAGTGAAACACATATCACTATATCATGTGGAACTATTTGACAAACAATGGCGGAGCTGGTTTCCTTCTAACACTTTTTGCACAAAATGCTCACTCTAAATCTCTGTAGCTTGGCCTAAACATCAATTGACTCCTCCCTTAACACTTGGAGAACAATGTTCAAAAATATAAATCAAATAACGTAACACACTTGGCAGGATTCCACTAAAATTTGTTTTACTTCATTTGATTTATAATTTACAATGAATTTAAGTGGATATACTTTTCGTTGAAGAAAATATTGTTAAAAAACCTTAATTAATTAATTAATTGCGATAAAGTGTCCCCTGCTTATTGAAATAGTTCTTGAGCAGAAATGACAAGTTTTCATTAATAGGACAACGAATTCTACAAAAATTTATATTTTTGTTATTTCGTAGTTTTAAGTTTGTAACTGACAAAATCTTGTTTTTTTAGACTATTGTTTATTATAATATAATCATATCATTCTATTCTAATAATTTTACCGATCATATCAAATTACATTATTTGTAAACCCATAATGTATCAAGGTGAAAAACCTTCTACTAGCACTGTACACTGAATCTGATTTGATATATTCGATTTGTGATTTGTTAAAGATTAAGTAGGTCAAACAGAGGCCCATTGACAGTTAAATTCATTTCTGCAATAAATAAAACAAACGTTTTTGCAAAGTTCTTGAAAACTAACAGGTAACAATATATTCAATCGCCTGATTTGACTCCAGAGAAAAAAGGATCTTAACACGTTGAGGGGCGGTGACGCTATATACAGTGTCAAATCGAATTCAGTTAAAAACAACACATGGACATGACACATCGTCAATCTTCCCAAGGCACTTTGCGACAGCATGTCGTGCAACGTCGGGACTTGCATATGCATATGATTTAATTCATTCACAACGTTATGTTGACTTTTTCTTAGCTTTCCTGATCAGCTGGTAATATTGATCGACATGCTCTATACGTTACTTCCGAATAACAAAAAGTTATTCGCGTTGGTCCACTAATGCTCTTAGAGCTATGAAGAGGGGCCGCGACAGGTCCCTTAGCGCTTATACAAGGGGAGTAAGGATGCAAGAAACTGGGAGAGGTACAAGGCTATCAGAAATTTATTAACATCAGCTGTAAAACGGGAGAAAAGTGCATTGTATAGACAAACATTCACCCAAGGGAGCTATGGCATAGTTTGAAGATGTTAAATACGGGCAGTAGTAGAGGAGCTGACTATTCTAGTAAAAGACTTACCAGTGACCTATTTGATTTTGTTTGTGTTAGGGAAATAGAGGTACTTAATGATATAAAAAGTAAGACCACAGGGGTTGATGGGTATTAATTAATGTATCCACTAATTTATGCCTATCATATTTTTGCTGCCGTACTTAACCCATTTAATAAATTTTTGTATAAAAATGTCAAATTTTTCAGATTAATGGAAAGTTGCTAAAGTAATTCCTCTTGCAAAAGTAGCTAATCCATAAAATTTTAGTGACATTCGTCCAATTAGCATCTCGCCTGCTTTTTCCAAAATTTTGGAAAAATTTGAGGTCCACAGATATGGAAATACTGTGTTTAAACTGTAATTTCTTCTGTAGCCCGACTGATGTCTCGCTACAGAAGAAATTACAGTTTAAACACAGCTATTAAGCTCTATTAAGCATCATAGACGATATAAGGCAGGGGGATCTTGTGACGGTTCTTTTATTGCTGGCTTATTCTAGGGCCTTCGACCTGGTTCATGGGTTGTTGCATTCAATATTCAGCTACATCGATTCTCCAATCGTGCCACAAATATGCTGTCAAATTACTTTCAGAATAGAATGCAGGCTGTAAACTATAAAGACCGGAACTCTCCGCTCCACAAGGATCAGTACTAGGCCCAAAATAATTATATGTTCATAATCTCAATATAAAACGAAAAAATATACTTACTATCCCTAAGCATTCGTTAAAGTTTTTTGAGTGTTCATTTTCATTTACCACCAATAAGATCGAAACAGCTGTATGCAGATTTTGAGTTGGGATGACTTGAACAAAAAGTTAACTAATCTCCAACACCACAGAATTCAAGGGATAAATCATCGAGATTCCCAAAAATTACGGTTTACCAAAAATTCACAGTCAGAGGTGGAAAGCGCATTTTTGTATTCTCCATATTTCTTGAAAATTATTCAAGTCACTTTGAAGTAAACATTTAGATTGGCTAGCTTGGATGGTTTTTATATTTTGAATTGAATAATATTTTGAAAAATCACGCTTGAATAGCAAACCGTTGGGAAGTGCATCATGGTTGAGGAAAAAAGTTGAACGAAGAACCTTACCTCAACATCAACCCAATAATCCACGTAAAAAATTTCAATCCTCTTCTATAAAAAAAATTGCATCGTGTACTTGATAGCGAAGCAGGTCGTGATGCGATTTGAACGGAGTAGTCTCCGCGGGGGGCAGCGCAACTGGGGAAAATAGTTGAAACTACCCAAAGGCACTTCCTCAACATTAATTCGATCTACGTACCAAGTTTGAACCCTCTAACTCAATCTGCAGAAGCTGTGGCCTTTGGCAAATTTTCAAAAACCATGAAATATTGACGTAAAAATGACGGTGGTTGCAGAAAGTCACTCAAATTTTGATACTTTTGTTCTGCAACGAGAAAAATCCTACAATATATCAGACATGAAAAATTTTTAGAAAATCGTTGCCTAGAAGATCTAAAACGGATAGAAAAACTACTCCCGCAATAGACTGCTTTCCTTCGATACACTGTAATAGTATGTCAACTTGCGGTAATGGTCATAACTCACTTTATGAATATGCAAACTTCATCTGCGTGAGTTACCTACATTACCGCTCGTTGAATAATATACTATTACGATACAGTATAAAATAAAATTGTATTTACCGGTCTTATAACGTAAGTAATTATTATTTAATTCTATGAGAAACAAATTTGCGTTTAGTTTTAACCCTTTCACGTCGATTTTTCGCTTTTAAAATATTTAACTAAATTTAAAAGTATATCGACTTTATATGTTATTTTTAATAATATAGGCAAGTGTCAAAATTCAACCCCCACCATTTCGGAAATTACCCCCTAGTAATTAAGTGTGGGACATATATGGCCCATTAGTAATTAAGAACACATAATTTAATTTGATAAATAAACTTTATTATTGAAAAATAGTAAAGATATATATTTTAATTACAAACTTTTATACTTTTATATTATTGATGAAAAATACTGAAACAATTAATACATAATGCAACGTTGCATTCAGTACAATACATTTTTGTTCGCTTTTCTATTTTATTTCGATAACATCGATGGCATCTTCGTCTTGTATCTCCTTGCATTGGCAGGTGATCGCCAACGTTCTTTACACTTGCCGATGATACTGATGTTCTTCCATAAGGCTTCTTTCTTTTATTTTTCGCATGTTTTCTACCTTCAACTATAAGTTGTCAATGATTTAGTATTACATATTTCTTTATACAATATATGTGAATTTACAATGGTTGTTAGAAGTAACTTGTAAAACACCTTTTTCCACCATTTACATGATTTTCTATCTAAATCATATGTTCCTACTAACTGATCTGACAGGTCGACCCCTCCCATTTATTATAAACAACTGATATTCAACTTGTTACCATCCTTTTGCTTTCTTTGTATGTTAACAACTTCTGGACGGTGACAATTGGACACGGCCAAAACTTCTTTTGTATCTTTCCATTGAGATCGGATATACCGGACGTACTGCAGTGAAATTTATAATCCCCACGATTTTTCAATCCTTTTGCAAGCGTGGGCAAGTTCTTTCGATTTGCTATACATGTTCCCACTGCAGCAAATGGAAGATCGCGTAATAATTGAACAGATGTAAAAAACCTATCGAAACACAACGTAGTATGTGGTTCACGGATTGTCGATGCAAGTTTTGTAATAACTCTTTCTCCTAACGGCTTATCTGCCATGGCGTCGGGTTCTTTTCCCTGATAAATATTGAAGTCGTATACATATCCAGATACTGAATCACACCTTTTATCTGGATTTTAATCCCCCTTTTTTTATAGCTTTTAAAGGTAGGTATTGTTTCAAACTTGACCTTCCTTTGAATTTCGTCATAGACTCATCAATCGATTGATGAGTACTTTCGGTCCTCGATTTTTGAAATGTGTATTTCAAGCATGAGGACTAACTCTTCAATGTAGTATATTTTACTTGCATCTTTGGGTTTTTCTGGATAGTTGAAATATAATTTTGAGTGAAGGAACAAAAATCTATCCCGTGAAATTGCTGATTTTATAGCTCCATTTCCTAGAGATTTGTTTGAAGCCCAGTAATCATGCATTTCAGGTAAACGATTGTAGGTCATAATTAGTATACAACCCAAAACAATCATGAGTTCTGAAGGATCAGTTTTTGGTATAATCCTATTTTTAGTACTTTGCTTCAAAATATCCAATCTTTTGTTTGTGCATTCGGCCATGAAAATAAAAAAACTGCGAGGCATTAGCTTTAGAAACACGTCTAATTCTGTAGAGGATCTGTTGCAGGATATAAGGGGAACGCAAACTGCATTCTGTTCAGGAATAGTCTTACGTGGAACAAAGTTTATATCTTCTGGATCACACCAAGAATAATTTATGAAACAATTTTTATTCACGACATCCGTATCGATTTGCGTAGGATTTTCATTGTTGAGTTCATCTTCACTTTCTGATGAGGTCTCATTTAATTTAGCATCATTAACTTGCACAGAAGTTTGATTGTTATCTACATCAGGTTCATCTTCACTTTCTGATAAATTATCATTTAGTTTTGCCCGTTTTATTTTCGTTGAGCTCGATTCTACTTCCTCTTCAGAATCTGTGCTGTCACATGAAACTTCATATTCAGACTCACTGGCACTAAACGGTTCTTCAACTTCCGACTCTATATCAGAGGGATGATTTACGAGCCATTCCAACTCTTTATCGGTCAATTTACGTTTTCTGCAAAAAGAACTTTTCATTACTAAAGGGTCATATATGTTCCAAGAAAAAATACGAATGGGACAAATATGTCCCATTGTAGACAATTACATTATTTTATAGGAAAAAACTAGATATTTCTGTAAAAAATGTTACTAAAACTTACCTGGACATTGTTGAAACTAATGTATGACTTTTAAGTGGAAAAAATTTAAACAACACGCTTCTTATAGCATAAGAATGAATTAACACACGTGGCATGACACAATCGCCATATCTAATTATGGTAACGCGCATGTCTCGACTGCTCTAGAATAATAACAGAATACACACTGATGCCGGGTGGGACACAACAATTAGCAATTTAAATAGGTATTTGTAACCACTAGGACAAGAAATTCTTCTTATGGGACTTATATGACCCATTAGGCGCGAAAGGGTTAATAATATTCTGATGAGCAAAGTACATCTCACGTAACTTCCATAATTATTTCAAAGGAACTAAAGCCAATGAGTAAAGATATGAGTATTGGTTTCCAGTAGAGGATTTATAAATTTGCCGCCTATAGGCTAATTTATATTGCTGCCTGATATATTTAAAAGAATTATCCAAGGTCACGTTATTTACAAGTACTCCAAAATTACGCTTTAGATGAAAAACGTGCAAATTTAGCAAAAATAATTAACAAAATACAAACTACCAAAATAATAAACGTTTTTTAAAATCAAATAAAATGCAAGAAAAACTTCATTTCATCAAAATATAAAACTAAAATAATATAACATATTTTATAAATATTCAAAAAATAAAAAATAATTTTTTCTTTGAATTACATCACATTTTTTTCCGAATTTCTGTTCACAGAAATTTTAATTATATTAATCAAATGAAATCAATACGAACCGAGTAAACCTCTATTCAGAAAACTTGAGATATTATCCCTCACATGCATTTACATATTGGAAGTTGCATGTTACATCTATAAAAGGAAAAACAATCTGCTTCGTCGCGAAGACATCCATGGCTATTTCATCCGAAACCAGAATTTTCCAACAGGATAGACTGAAATCAACTCAGAACTGTCATCTCATTATTGGAATACGAATATATAATAAAGTTCCTCATCACAAAAGATCAAATTAACCATTTCAAATTCAAAAAATCGCTCTTAAAACTTCTAAGGGGTGGCTTGTTCTATACTTTGGAAGAATTTTTTACCATCATAGCATGATGTAGCGTACAACTCTATTGTGAATTTTATGATTGTATACTCTGTGTAGGTATTTGAGGAGCAGACTTGCAAATTGCATTTTGTCCATATTTTCTATATTTGAGGTAATGGTGGCTCTGCATTCTTTGGGTTAAGTTCTACCTTTTTTATAAGCATATGTACCGTCAAATTGTAATAAATCTCTTTGCAATTAAATAGAATAAACTACCTAGACGAACAAACTTAATTCAGTCCAAGCGTACTGTACATTCAAAATGCATTTTTTCCAAAAACATCGGACACTGAAGTCTTTGCTTAAAAAGTTATGGCAAACGATTATGAAGTAGATTCTAATGAAGAGATGAATACAGAATCATGTGAGTGTATGGCTACTGACGACAATAACGTCTTCTTGTAAAACGTGTTTTTTTAACAATGAAATAATTTTTAAGTTTTGATCTTGGTATTGATATACAAATTTTGTTTCAAAATAATATTTTAATAGTAAAATTTTATAAAAATACTATAATTTTCTTAGTTTATTTTAATTCTGACAATTTAGATCGCGTTTTGACCACTAAAAACAAAAAAAGCTTTGTGTCCAACCTTTTTCCTGATTTTTTTCACTTTCTTGTACGAAAGTTGGAGCTAAAGATTAGTTCCTTTGTGGCCGTTTTTTGCTTCCCCTGAAAAATTTTAATAATAATGGACAAAATGCAATTTGCATCAAGTCTGCTCCACATTTGATTTGATAGCCAATCTATATTGTGTGATGTATTCAAATTTATTATTATTTTTTCTTTTTTTGACGTGTTTTATACCAGTTTGGTCCTTTTTAATGAATAAATTTGATTTGATTTGAAAAAGAATTTGCAATACCTATCAGATTCAATTGATAAATCTGCTAAATCGCTTAATCTGCTATAGGACATCGTTGATGAGCGTGAATATATTTTAATTCGTTTTAAACATGAGAACAAATGTTCCAATGAATAATTGCTGACAGCCATTGATTTGTATATTTTTAAAATAATATCAATATCAGGAAATATATCAAGCAGATTTGAATGTTTAATCCAATTGCACATATTGTTGATATTTATGTTTTTTATCATCTGATGCCAAATACTCTTTGATGTGCAAATTCTCTTCAAAAGGAATACCTACTTATCTGAAAAATCTTGTGAATAAACTTCATATAATTTATAGGCTGAAATTTAGAAAAGACGTAGAAAATTTCGAATACTCTGTCATACGCACATTCTCCATCGTTTAGTTTTCAGATTAAACGGTCGACAATTGTAAAAAATTATATTTATAATAATATCGCACTTACACACTGAACTTTGAATTAGTGTTTTTTTTATTTGATAAAAAAACTGTGGAGCGCGCCGCCGCTAATATGTTCCGGTTATAAAGAAGAAATTTTGCGTTTTGATTGATTTAATGTGGATACTCTGTTCATAGTGACGGGCAGCTCTCAAAGCAGTAAAAAAAATTTCTGTATTGAAAATTTTGTATATTTTTGAAATTTTCTGCTTACAGCCTAAGAAAATTTGCCGCCATAGGCTACAGCCTAGCTAGCCTATTTAGAAATCCTAATTTCTCAAACTTATTTTGAAACATTTGAAAATTTGAACAATTTAATATCTAATATTCCGTTTATCCAGGTGACTATCCACATAAGTACTTATTACTGATTTCAGATAATAGATGGATATTTCCAACTAGTCTGGGAAATTTATTAATACCTATTAATTGAAATTTCCATTTACTAATGAAAATACTTAGGTATACTAGGTATCATAATCATGTAATTTAGGAATTTTTGTAATCAAATTTCAAATTATATTATATAAGTATATAATGATAATTTCAATGAGGTTTCTAGTCGAATTTTCTCCTAAAATAATAGACTATTGCACTGACTCTATCAGTCAACAGTCAGGGAGTCAGGTGCGGGAGTAGTTTTCATATCCGTTTTATAAATTCTAGACTACGATTCTCGAATATGTATATGTATATATATATATATATATATATATATATATATATATATATATATATATATATATATATATATATAATAAGAAAGACAAATTCTTGTAGTATTCCATCAAATAGAATAACCTGTTATAGATACCTTCTTATATTTACATTATAATCCTTAGAAGCGAACATAAAGCATCTTCGCAACATGTGGCAACGCTGCAAATTTCGCAATGAATGACACCAGTGGAGTCGTTCAAGGTGCGTGCTTGCGTGGTTTTATCTAAATTGTAGATATGGTGTAAAGTTTCTGATAATTTCTTTGCAAAATCGACACACAAAATGGAACAACAGCAACAATATGATTTCGATCGTATTTGTCGTACGTGTAAGTGTGAAGCTACAGTGGTGAGATCAGTTTTCGAAACGTTCGAAAATGTAGACAGCTCAACCCATATTCACGAGATGCTAATGGCTTGTGCGGCAGTCCAGGTAAATACTGTATAAATATGGAAACTTTCAGGAAATACCGAAAATCTTTATTAGACATAATTTCATTTTATAGTAGCATTTCTACAGTTTGGTACATAATTTGCTTTGATAATTCATCAAACATTTCTTTGTTTTCTGTCATGAAATCTAGATTTCCAATTGCAACCATATTTTGTAGTCTCAGATATATTATTTTGTGCTTTAAATCCTTGAGTAATACCTGGTAATTTTAAAGCTTTACAACTTAAGTTTATTCGATTAAATTTACAATAGTACTAATAGTACTTCATGTTATTATTCCACCTTCCACAAAATGAAGTTATCGACGTTGCCGTACTTAATCTTTTTTCCGTTAACAGGCCATTTTTTTTGAAGGAATGTTTTCAGTAATATTTTATTTCTTATATCGGAATTTCCTTTCAACTCAAATAAATTAATTTCATTCTTAAATACTTTACTTTGTTTTAGGTTGGTTTTGATGATGGATTGCCGACATCAATATGTGAAAAATGCGTGCAAAAGTTACAAGCTGCTTATTTTTTCAAGAAACAGTGTGAATCCAGTGATTCATGCCTTAGGGAATATGCCAAGATAATGAAAGAAAACGACGTTAAGCCTCTTTTATCTAGCATGGATGATGAAGACAAAAAGAATTATATTGGTAGATATAATTTACCTTTCACCTTAGATTTTAATGAATATCCTTGTGAATAGGACAAGTAAAATAAAACGATGGTCTACATCATGTTTACATATAATTTCCACAGATTTGCTTTTCCCTTAACTTTTTTGTAATACATCAAATGAAAACAGAATAATCTAGTTAGGTATAAATCAAGTAAGGTTTTGATTGCTTAGTTAACAAAGCTTCCACTATCTGTGATAGGTAGTTTAATTTGTTTTCTTAGTACATAGGTACATACTATATAAATGACAACCAGAAGTATACATTTTTGTGTTACAACAAATCCTTAAAAAATGGCCCGATGTTGATATATTATTATCAAATTAACTTTGTTGTTTTGGAATTTGTTTTTCTTGCATTGACACCTGATATATTATTCATGTGGTTTTCAATAAATCATGGAATGAAAATGATGAATTTTAATAATTAATAAGAAATACTTAATTGAATAATTGATGCTATCAAAAACACAATATAAATGATTTATTTGGAATTCATTTGGATAAAATCATCATAGTTTTTGATTTTATTTATTTAGACTAAGTGTATAGAAAGATCAGATGAAACAGTTTAAACTAAATTAGGAAACATACAGTTATATTTAAATAGTATCAAAACGATTGCACAACAGAAAAATTTGTTATGATGGTCTGATGACAAAAATTTATAAGTTTGTATTTGGTATTTAGTTTGTGAATCTAATAAGTAATTACTTTCAGTTGGTTATCATTAAGATTTGTAATTGAGGTTATTTATTATTTATATTACTGAGGAATATAAGTCAGTTTAATGTGCCTGACTGTTTTCCTTCCTAAATTATTTAAATAACTGCAGGTAATCTCTGTATCAATAGTTCAACAAAAAAAATTTCTGTTTATTAATTTTTTGAAAAATATATGAATCTTCTTTTATTGTAATTTAACTGCTATTTTGAAAAATACTTTTCACTTGATATTTTAAACATACATGTTTGAAGAAAATTCTTATTTTTGAGAAGACTTACTACAATCATTTCACTTTCAGAAAAATTTATCAGTGAAAACTCTGCAAAGCTAAAACAGCCTGATCAAGAGTCACGGACAGATTTAATTGAACTTCTAGAAAACAATCAAATGGTCTTAACGTGTAGAGAATGTGGGAAAGTATTTACTACTTTAGAAGGACTCAAATGTCATAAAAGACTTCACACAGGAGCTCTTTTTAAATGCAAGTATTGTGATAAGGAGTATACTCGTCAGAACCATTTGCAGAGACATGAATTGTCTCATAATCGAAGAAAGGTACATGTATGTAGAATCTGTAATAAAACATTAACTAGACTGGAGCACCTGAAGAGACATCTGACCACTCATCTGAAGGAAAAACCATTTTCTTGTACAAGATGTAAAAGGGGATTCAATAGATCTGAACATTTAGAAAATCATGTTGTACGATGTAAAGGAGATAGAATTCACATATGTGATATTTGTAATAAGGGATTTAACAGAGCTGATAGTTTACAGGTTAATATTTTTATTTAATCATGAAAAATGTTTAAAAGCGGGTGTTCTGCTGTAATTTATAAAATCAATGGTTTATTATCAAAATTATTCAACTTTTATAATTAATATTATATTTTTAATTCACATAAAATTTGCACAATGTGAATTTGCATGTAAATAGATAAATTGTCCACTCACTTGTTTGTGAAAAAAATTTATATAAACCCACCCCCTCGATCACTTTAATTTTGTGATTTCAATTCTGGTCATCAGAAATCTGCCGTTCAGGCATTAATACTAAGTATCCGATGGCTAAATTTATTATCACATAAAAAAAATGAATCCGATAAAATTTATATTTAGAATACTTTTTTTTTTTTTTTTTTTTTTTTTGAGGCTCCGTGGCTGAGCGGTATAGATTTCCTCCGTGTTCTTGGGTGTTTGTATGCGTTCTGAGATTTTAGTGGTTCCCCTCATTTAGTATTTGATGGCTAAATGTCCAGTATTGACGAAGCCAAATTGTACGGAGGTCGGGCGTGTGAGAGGGCACACGTCCCTCCTCTTTAAAAAAAAAAAAACTTTTTTTTTTGACTTTTCAGACTGATTTGAATGATTTTGTTAATTTATTCAATACTCATGCAACAGACATTGCATGCAAAAAGTATCCAAAAATTAATGAAATAATGTTTATGTATGTTTTTCCCAAAATCTTTTCTTCCACGTTGAGTACTTTTGATCCTTGAATAATATTAATGTTTTAGGTTCACAAATTACTTCATGAAAATCAATCTCCAGTTCTTCCAACTTTGGAAAATTTAGATAACATCGAAGATCATTATTTTGAAATTGATTACGATGTGAATACTGTATTCTCAGATGACAATTCTAATGATGTGGATGGTTGCTTCGAACCACATGTGGAAGTTGTTGAGAGTTTGGACGAAAAAATAAGGTAAATCAAATTACCTATGCAGTGTGTTTGAATATATCTTTGTGTATTACAGCGAGCAAAATTTAAAAAAAACTCTATCGCAGCGAGCTGCATTAGAAGGGCAGGTTTTGATAACGTATCCAGTTTGAAAAATATATTCATTAAATTATGATTTTTTTTCCAAATTCAAAATCTGGGGGGATCAACCCCCCAACCAATTTTATTTATCGTGTAAACAAGATTTTTTCCCAGGGGGTCAACCCCTCAACCAATTAGAACGAAAAACAATCTTATCAAAGAAATCATACTAAACTACCTATTTACAAACTCTCAACCCTATTGCTACAAAATTGCGCCATTTATACTGTAAACAAGATTTATTTGCCCCCCAGGGGGGTCAACCCCCAACCAATGCGAACCAAAAATAATCCCATCCAAGATATCGTACGAAGCTACGTATTTACAAGCTTTCAACCCTATTGCTTCAAAATTGCGCCCGTTATCGTTTAAACAAGATTTATTTTGCCCCCAAGGGGATCAACCCCCCAACCAATTCGAACCAAAAACAATCCTATCCAAGATATTATACGAAGCTTCCTATTTACAAAATTTCAACCCTATTGCTTCAAAATTGCGCCCGTTATCGTGTAAACAAGATTCATTTTGCCCCCAGGGGCGTCAACCCCCCAATCAATTCGAACCAAAAACAATCCCATCCAAGATATCATACGAAAATACCTATTTACAAACTTTCAACCCTATTGCTTTAAAATTGCGTCCTTTATCGTATATATATATATATATATATATATATATATATATATATATATATTTATATATATATATATATATATATATATATATATATATATATATATATATATATATATATATATATATATATATATATATATATATATATATATATATATATATATATATATATATATATATATATATATATATATATATATATCCAACTTTGCCAATTGCACCCATTTTAATAAGCAGGTTTTCAAAGTGGAAACCTGCTAAAAAGTAGTCTAAAGTGAAATTGTTTTCCTTTAAACAATCTGTTTCATTTAACTTATTGATGACCACAAACAAAACTTTACTTTGCAACTATCACAAAATACTTTGTGATAATAGATATAGTAAAGAAAAGTTTTGTTTGTGTTCATCATCATAAATTATTACGTAGTAATGACGAATTCCATCAATTATTTAACTCATTGATATTCCTTTAACATTGCATTTAATTGTAACACATATCATTATTAATAGTGCATATACAAAACATTAAGGCTCAGCCGATAGCTTAATTAAGATATTGAAGTATGTCATCGACATTACTCAATTATTTAATCTTATACTTTATATACTTACCATGAATACGCAGCAGTAATATGTGTGTAACGTTATGTATGCATACATTATAATGTATGAGTATACATTATGCGCACTGATGAGCGTGAGTACCCGCCCCCCTCCCCTATAAATACGGCCACGCGACGATCGGCCCGTCAGTTGACTCTGAAGAGTAGGCAGGTTGAGACTTCAAAGTTGATAGGAAGACAGGAAGCAGTACGGTTAGTGGAGTAGGCAGGTTGAGACCACGCAATCGTATTGTTTCCGATTCCTCCTAATTCGAATCGTGGAGTAGGCAGATTGAGGCCACGATTCTGAATTATTCCCCTTCTAATTCACCTGAAGATGGCTTCGCAAAAGGAGCCGAAACGTCGAGATTTTTCAAATCTTTTACGCGGTTCATTCCGCGAACCAAGTTTTTCATATATATATATATACACACATATACATATATATATATATATATATATATATATATATATATATATATATATATATATATATATATATATATATACATATATATATATATATATATATATATAAAAAATGTGATATATATATATATATATATATATATATATATGTATATATATATATATATATATATATACTCATACATTTATGAATGTAGATGCATAGTTTTTCATCTGGGAAGTAACTATATATGTTTATTGGATTATTCATGACGATATTTCAGTTAGTATTTAGCTGCCAATTATAATCCGGAGTCTAATCTTACTGTGCTAGGTAATTTAATTGCAAATCCATTAAAGCTTGTTTACTATTTTCATTTAGGGCAAAGCGTATAATAAATCTTATTTCAATACTTTATTTTGAAGTGAATCAATAGAGGAAGAAACCAAAGTCAAAGAGGGTATACCTATTCTGATGAAAACCGAGATGCTTGAAGATAATGAAGACACTGCGGATCATGATACTTCTGGTATGGACCATAATGACCATGACGATTTTGAACAAGATATGAAAGTTGAGTCGATAGTAGAATGCAGTGATAATAAAGATAATGAAGATAAAGATGATGAGACTGAAGAAATAGCAGATATAGATTATGATGAATCAGCTCCAGACGCTGGTGACATGGAACAAGATGGTATGTTAACATAATTTATTCACAATGAGCAATTAAATTTGTGTGTGTAAAAATTTAATTACACATGCTGAATCATGAGCTGAAGTATCTTAGATATACCATTTGTTCCGATATCTTCCTTCTAGCAATTAAGAAATAAATAAATAAAAAACTCTTGTTTCTGAGAGATTAAAACGAAATTATTACATTGTTATGCATTGGTATTGGTATTGGTAGGTGTGGATGGTGACTGATGCGCTGCGACCTCATTAGATCTATTGTGCCCCATCTTCTTCTGCTTCTCGATGTGTTCTCGTTTTACAGCAGCCCCTCAAGCCTCAATACCTTCAGGAATTTGAGGATTTTAAGGGGGTCTATTCGTGGTATTTCTTCCACAGTCAGCTGGTATGATCCCAGTGTGTTTAGTCTTTCATGGTGCACAGCATAGCACTCCCATCAGTATATGGTGGGGTGTTTCTGGACGTTCCTTGCAGAATCTGCAGGTGCTGTCCCCCTCTAAACCTAGCTTCCTTAGGTGTTCTTTGAGTCTGCAATGCCCTGTAAGAAATCCTGTGATTGTCTTTAGACTAGTTTTGCTCAGGTTAATCAGTGTCTTCGATCTTGCTCGGTTGAACTTTCCGAGGAGATCTTTGGCCTGCCTCAGTCCTGGAAGTCTTTGCCAGTATGTTGCTCTCATTGCTTCTTCAGCTTTATTGAGTTCTTCTTGGAAGTAAGATTTTCCAAGTCCGCAGAAAGGCTCTGGCCCGATTAGTGGCGTTGACGCACCCTTTCGTGCCAGGGTGTCTGCTTGTTCATTACCCTTCACTCCGACGTGCCCCGGCACCCAGAGGAGGATCACTTTGTTGTTCCTGCCCAGATCGTTTAGTTTGTCTAGGCATTCACAAACCATCTTTGAGTTGATGTTATAAGAGCTCAACGCTTTGATGGCCGCTTGGATATCGGAGAGGATCGCAATTTCCTTGTTCCGGTATTTCCTATTGAGGTTGAACTGAATTGTTATGCATGTTTCGACTCTACCAGGGTTTCCTCAGATATGTCTGAAAAAACCATCGTAGAGATGAACATTCCGTCACGTCACAAATTTTGTTCGAAATTCTTGTACACAAGTATTTTTATTTTGTTTCTCATTAATATGGTGATGATGAATTGGAAAATCATTTCATGATTTCGTAAAACGTACATAATGATCCTTAAAATTGGCAATTATCGTCTCCAAGATACACTGACGTAGCACTTCCTTCCTTAAAAAAATTTCATTTGGCTGTTGATACCTACAAAGTAAATTTTGTTGATTATGTGGGAACATAATAAGTTAATTTTTATGACTGATGAGCAAATATTTTTTGTTTCAGATGATGGCTCTGACAGCGCAGGTTCTGAATATGTTCCAACTGCTAAACCGAAAAAAAGAGGGAGACCTAGAAAACACCCTATCAAGTTACCTAAAATGCCGAAAGCAAGTAGGCATAAAAAATCTATGATTAAGAAAATTAAAAAAGAGGAGGAAGAAATAGGGGAATTTCCTTGCCCTAGCTGCCAGGAAATATTCTCAAAAATGAGTATTTTGGAAAAACATGCATCTGATCTACATCCAGGGGTAAGTTGATTGGGATTTATTTTGGATGCTTCATGTGTTCTCGGAATATTGATCATGCTGGTAGAAAAAAGATTCAATCTGTTGTTCAAATAAGCATAACATTTTATAAATGGATTTGTATAATACAAAAGGATCGCCATTTTTCATCTCCTCAAACGGTCCGTTTGGATGATAATCTTTGTGTGCAGTTTTATCTACTAAGCTATGGCCAAAAATTTCAATTAAGCATAGTTTCCATTTCACCTTCTAGAATATTTTCAGGAGATATTCTTTAAATATAAAAATCAACGTCTTTGACTTTCTAATCATTGTTGCTTTTTCTAAATTTTTTAATTGATTTATTTTCATTTGTCTTTCATTTCTATCTTTTGCTTTGATGCCCCTTTTATAATATATAATACTAAATAAATAATTGGTTTGCCATTTTGGACCTAAAATGCAGGCGGCCAAACGCCGCATTATGGCAAAATTATAAAGCCGAGATAAGGAGGTCGGTCCCGAATCGCGGGGCCCGAAGGGCCCCGTCGATCGCCGCCGACATTTTTGTAGTGCTTAGGCTAT
Source organism: Cynegetis impunctata (assembly GCA_030704885.1). Lineage (NCBI taxonomy): Eukaryota > Metazoa > Arthropoda > Insecta > Coleoptera > Coccinellidae > Cynegetis > Cynegetis impunctata. Next base: position 463,887 of record JARQZK010005111.1, on the reverse strand, counting down.
ATCCCGTTCCCGACCGCGACGCCGATGTACGATATCGAACGTTTAAAGTTTGACGTTTCTCCGAAATTTGCGAAAACGGCAGCATTGCCGACGCTTAAGAACTATTTTCGCGTCACATGGACTCGAATTCACGTGACCGCCTTTGGAGCCGATAGTTGGACGGGTCGAATTCTATCGAGAAGTTTCGGCACGGCGAGGCCCAATGAGGCCGTAGTATCTAGCCGATTCCGCACGAACTCGAGATTGACAGCGAGCAGATGGTGTGCCCGTTCGACAGAGGCAGGGGCGGGCTCAGCACTTGACGCGTCGCGTACCGTTCGACAGAGGCAGGGACGGGCTTAGCACTCCTCGGCGTTCGAGAAACTATATTTTTATTGATCTATATTTTTCACGGGTCTATTTAATAGGCGATGGAGTCTCTCACTAGTGTATTGTAAACAACTAAATTTATTGCAGGAAATTATGTGGTTGCATGATATTTTTCCAATAATTATAATATTTATATGCGTTATCCAATAATAAGTTTCATCATTATTAATTATAAACGTAGTTGTATGGAGAATAAACATACAAAAATAGACATTTCATATATTCACATCAAATTAACAACAATTGGATCTATCTGATAATACTCATATCAGTCTCCAAGCTGTATAGACCAATCAACCAGTTTTTAACTCTGCTCTTAAAGCATTTTCCTGTAAAACTTTTAAGTTTTATCAATATATACTTAACATTCTGTCCAGTGCATGAAAGTCTATGCTGGGCAAAAGAAAACCATTCCTTTTTCTGGATTTGTAACTATAGAACTCAGTATGTATTTGCAAAAGCTTTTTGCTTTCCTTTATATAAATCACACACTGTAGGATATCAAGTGCAGGTAGCGTTGGAATAGCCAACCTCTGAAAAGGACCACCTCTACATGGCATATGTAGAGCCATATGTGTAGTTACGCAAATCATCCTCTTATAATTCACAACAGTTCTACTCAGAAACAAACCAATATAAGCCACGCGAAAAAACTTCCCACGTGCTGATTGTGAAATTCTACGTTTCAAGTAAAAAAAGTACCGAATAATTTTCACGATAGAAGTTCCATGTATCGCCTCCATGTTAATTTTTTGATCCAGAGTGACTCCGAGAAAATCTACCTGGTCTTGTTAACTATGACCAGGAGCACCTTTTTGGCCAACTGGGTCGAGTGGTTCTTTCACATTAACATATTTGAAGAACTTTGAACCCTTGTTGAGTATTTTTGATCTTTGGTCCATGGACAGTAGAAACATCGCTGTCTTTGTAACTGAAGTCTCGCTGGTTCTTCTGCCTATAGGTCCAGAATTTTTAGAAGGTCAGCAATGAATTGTCTTATATTTTTTGACAGCTTGTCGTTTTGGATAATGTCCATAAAATGATCACTTGTAAGTGTTATTCGAAGAGATATGCTATGTTCTTTTCTAGTTATTTTTATGTCAAGATTACTGCTTCGAATATAACGTATGAATTCACTCTTCGTTCGGCGGCCACAGGAATAACTTGCTCATGACATCTTTGTTGCGTTGTAGAATTCAATTAATTCAGACATTTGTGAGTCAGGATCTATCTCGTCAGGTAATATTTCAGGAGAAATATATTATTCGATATTTGTTCGATTTTGTTTTCTTGAGAAGTTTTCAATGGTTAAGTTGATTTTCTTGAATGGCTACAAATGAGCTAAGTATTTTATGTAAATAATATCAATTTAACCCTTTCACTGCAAGCCATCCAGAGCCGTAGCAGAAAGTGGCAACTGAAGCGGGAAACTTGTATGAACGCAAAGTCGCCCGATGTGTTTAAGGGCGGGACCCGTACGCGTACGTTAGTTAGTAGATATGTGCTTGTATGTTGTTGCCTCCCTGGACGCTAGGTGTCAGGAGGAATCTTTTTATGTGTATATATATTATATATTTTATATATATATATATATATATATATATATATATATATATATATATATATATATATATATATATATATATATATATATATAAATATATATATATATATATATATATTATATATATATATATATATATATATATATTATATATATATATATATATATATATATATATATATATATATATATATAATATATATATATATATATATATATTATATATATAATCACTTGATAATTATTAGCAATAACAGGCTTGTTGAATCTCAAAAAACTCGATTTTATTAAAAAGTTGACGTTTCGCCACGGCATTCGTGGCTTTATCAAAACTTTTAATAAAATCGAGTTTTTTGAGATTCAACAAGCCTGTTATTGCTAATAATTATTAAGAGATTAGAAATAGTTGACAGGCAACAACAATTCGAAAAAATACGTATAAATATATATATATATATATTTATATATATATATATATATATATATATATATATATATACGAGGATATATTGAAAAATTCTTAGCCTACCATAGAACCAAACAAAATTTCAATGTCAAAATATTTTATTACTCAACATATTCTCTGCAAACCAGAACTCCACAGCTTTTATTACCTCCTCGTTGGAAGAAAATGTACGACCTTTTAAACTTTTTTTCAGTTGACGAAAGAGATGATAGTCGGACGGAGCCAAATCTGGTGAATAAGGGGGGTGTTCTAGTAATTCAAACCCTAAATCACGAATTTTTTGCATGGCAACATGATATTTGTGTGCAGGGGCGTTGTCCTGCAAAAACAAAACACCGTTGTTTTTTTCAGCGTCTTTTCTCTCTAATTTTTTCCCGTAGAGTGGTCAGTAATGTCGAATAGTAATCTCCAGTTATTGTTCTACCCTTATCCAAAAAATCAATCATGATTACTCCATGGCAATCCCAAAAAACTGAAGCAAGAACTTTTCCAGCAGATTTTTGGACACGAAACTTCTTAGGTCTTGGAGAACCGGATTGTCGTCATTCCATCGATTGTTGCTTTGTTTCTGTATCGTAGAAATGTACCCAAGTCTCATCCATAGCAACAATTCGGTTTAAGAAGTCTACATAGTTTTCAAATCGAGCACAGATCGAACGCGATGCTACTACCCTTGCACGCTTTTGGTCAACATCAAACATTTGGGGATCCGTTTTGCAGCAATTTTTCTTATGTCCAAATTGACGTGAACTATATGATGAACGCTTTCGTATGAAATATTCAGTGCTTCAGATATCCGTTTTAGCCCAATTCGACGGTTTGTGAAAATCATGTCATGAACTGCATCGATATTTTCGGGGACTGACACAGAAACTGGCCTTCCCGATCGGTCATCATCTTCAATGGAAAATTTACCTCTTTTGAAGCTTGCAGTCCAATTTTTCACTGTCGTATACGAAGGACATTGATCACCAATGGTATTAAGCATATCTTCGTAAATCTGCTTACCTCTTAACCCTTTTAAATACAGGTACTTGATGATGGCTCCATATATTTTTATATATTATATATATTTTTATATATTATATATATTTTTATATATTATATATTATATATTTTTTCTTTCATTTCATTGCGTAACTCTGGTTTACTTTTTTGACGTCAAACTTTACACTGACACTTCTAATAAGTTATTGTTCGTTGCTATGGTAACGCAATATTTTGTTTATGCAGGGAACTGGTCTAGACTAACTGAATATCAATAAATCCTCGAATAATATAATATATGTATGTATATATGTATATATATATATATATATATATATATATATATATATATATAAATACATAAATACATATATATATATATATATATATATATATATATATATATATATGTATTTATGTATTTATATATATATAATACATAAATACATATATATATATATATATATATATAAATATATATATATATATATATATATAAAAATACATATATATATATATATATATATATATATATATATATACGCGACAAAAATGATTTTGAATTCGTGATCGCTTGAGCAAAAACTAGTGGCTAGTGGTGTAGCAAAAAGTAAATAAATACGTGTCCAAATTATAGATGTCTGGAAGTCGTAAGTTTTACACTGATGAAGAAATACTAACATTATTGATGAATAGCGATGATGAAATTTTCGACGAAACTGAAACTGACGAACCTACGAGTGACGAAGATGAAGTACTTGATACAGAGGCTGCTTTAAAAACCCCTGAGACGGAGAATGATTCCGAAGGTAAGAAAATAAGCTGATATTTATCAGCAAAATAAAACAATTACATTTTTAGACGAAAGGCCGCCAGATAAAATATCAAAACCTAATGAAGAATTTTCTTGGTGTAACCGAATATTTGAACCTATTATTCATCACTACAATCCTGCTAATGCGGAACTGAAAAACACCCATGATCCGAATGCGTCTCCAACGATGTGTTTCAAAGAATTTTTTTCTGAGACTTTATTAGATCACATAGTAAACGAAACGAATCGTTTTGCTGATCTAACATTTCAAACTTCAGCAAGCACTTCTCGCCAAAGCAAGTGGAAGCCCACTAACCGTGATGAAATTTACGTTTTTCTGGCTGTTACTATGCTGATGGCTCAGACGAAAAAACGAAAGATAAATGACTATTGGTCCACCGATCCCCTAATAGCTACACCAGCGTTCAGTCAAATTATATCTCGTGACAGATACATACTTCTTTTGCGAAACCTCCATTTTACCAATAACGAAAATCAACATAATTCAAACGATCGTCTCTTCAAAATAAGAACAGTTGTGGATTATCTTAAAGCTGCTTTTCGAAAAAGTCTGCATCCCGGCCAAAATATTTGCATTGATGAAAGCTTGATGCTGTTCAAAGCACGGATCGGTTACAAGCAATATATTCCATCCAAGCGTCACCGCTTTGGTATTAAGTTCTTCGTATTGTTTGATTGTAAAACTGGATATTCATTAGACTTCATTATCCATACTGGATCTTGTACGAATATCCAGAAATTTGGGGGAAATCTTGGTATGGGACCCAATATAGTTTTAGCTCTTACAGAGCCATACATGTATAACGGACACAATATATTTCTCGACAATTGGTTTTCAAGCCCAAAACTTTTTCATGTTCTTCATGAAAATGGAGTAAATGCATGTGGAACAGTTAGAGCAAATAGAGCTCACATGCCCTCACTTAAAAAAAAATTACAAACAGGTGAAGTGCAACATGCGTCGACCACTAATATGTTAGCATTGAAATGGAAGGATAAACGGGAATTTACGATGCTGACGACATTCCATACAGCAGATCTTGTTTCTTTTCAGAATAAACGAGGAATTGAAGTCAGAAAACCGGCATGTATCCTAGAATACAACAAGAATATGGGTGCAGTCGATCGATGCGATATGCTTTATAGTTCCACAGAAACAGTTCGGAAATCCATTAAATGCTATAAAAAAATATTTTTTCATTTACTGGACATGTCAATGCTAAATGCGCATGCTTTGTATCAACTGAAGACTGGAAAAAAGTTGCCCTTGATCGATTTTCAATTACAGTTGGTAAAGCAATTATTGGAGGAACATAAAAAAGTGAAGACACGATCTGTAGGAGGCAGAGGAAATGAAGAATCTCCACTAAGATTAATAGAAAGGCACTTCCCAGCTGTAACAGAGCAGCGCAATGAGCAGAATAAACTTGTACCTAGACGCTGCGTTGTGTGCTCTAAAAACCGAAAGCGCAGGGAAACAACTTTTAAATGTCCACAATGTGACGTCGCACTTTGCGTGGCGCCTTGTTTTGAACGATACCATATTTTAAAAAACTTTTAGAATTTAAGTAAATTGTGTTTATTTTGTTTGTTCCATTTATCCTATGTTTTTTCGCTGATGAAATTTTTTATATACATATTTTTTTGAAAATATATGATTTTGTTTATATTTGGTTCCTACCTCATGTTTATATTTCCTATTAAATTTATTTTATTCATAATATTTTAAATACAAATATAATGAACAATATTATTATAAATAATTAGTTTGTCCACGACTACGTACTATAATAATGGTTCATTATTCACTGCATGACGTCATACTTAGGACGTATATCTAAACTAGAGAACATCATTTACATTTTTATGATATTATTATTGTTAGATTTTAAAATATTGATTTATTATTAATTCAATGCCTTCGTTTATTTTCAATAATTGTTCTGTTAATATTAATATAAACAAATAAATGCAAAATGATCTTTTTCATTTTGTGTGATCATCAGAGTGAAAGAAAGGAATGGAATCGATGTCAAGTGAAATAGTTGACGTTTACGTGAGTATGCAGTTTTCAGTGAACACAGAAAATGTCATGTCAACGCTTTTGATAACTATTTTTATTGTTGAAAATGCAGATTATTACTAATTTTTTCGAGGAAGTCGTGGACAAAGTATAGTATTCTACTCGCACAAAATTACAATTTTTCACTCGGTTGAATTGAGCAAACTTCACCCTCGTGAAAAATAGCAATCATTTTGTGCTCGTTGAATAATATACTACATATTATTGTTTTATGGTAATTCATATTAGTATCAATGGTACGCTACTGCGTAAAAGTAACGCGCGAAACCCGAAAGTTAGGCTGCGGGTAGGGTTGCCATCACCTAAATTGCTGAAGCCAGACAAAAACTTCAAAAACCCCGGTCATTTGGGTAAAATTTAGTTCTTTCCCGGACACCCCGTAGAATATATTTGTTTCGAATAAAATGAAATATCGTTTATTTTTTTATTTTTTAATTTATTTAAACTTTAAACCGCTTGCTTGCGATATGAGCAAAGCAACAAAAAACAAATAAAATATCTACGCATATAACACAGTTTACAGTTTTCTCTTTTTGAGGTATCTGGTAACAAAAATAATCAGAAAATCTCTTTTTTTGGTATCATCAAATAAAAAACAACTTATTATGATAATTTTTGCTAGATCAAAATAGATAAAATAGACTACATTGTAACAACAAATCAAAGGAAATGTCATCTAGTTCGGTTAGATAGGTTAGATAACCAAAAGCCTAAATTATTTATTAACTATAAATTAAAAGTAAGTTTCATTTTTAAAGAGATCAAGATCTTTTTAATGAGTAATTGAACTTAACTTGATATTTTTCACACTTGCCAATTTCTGCCAATATGTCTTTTTTTTCCATAAGGAATTTTTAAAAGTGGGAGCAACTCAAATCTTTAAAATTATACTTTATTTTGGCCAAGAAACCGTTCTTGCCTTTATAAATTAATTTTTAACTAATATAGTTTCAATATACTGCTCATCTTTCAATTAATCAGGATTTCCCTGAAACAAAATTTGTCCGGGCTTCATATTTTGAAAGCTCCGTCCGGACGACCCCCGGACGCCCCCTAAACTAGGACAAATCCGGGAAATCCCGGACGGATGGCAAGCCTAGCTGCGGGAGACGTTTCTAGACGCTGAGCTCCGCGGTAGCCGCACACCACAGTAAATTGCAATCAATGCGCGCCGCAGTGAAAGGGTTAATATATATTACTGCAGTCCAGCCAATGTTGGTTCCATAATGCTATAGAATTCAGATTATAATCCAACAACAATATGGAACATTTTCGTGAATATTTGAAATTTCCATATACGGCTTCCATACTAATTCATAGTATGAAGAGTATGTGGTGGTTACTCAAAATTTCACCAAATGTTGACCATCCTTCGAAAATGGGTCGCTCATGATACTGCGATCTGAGATGATTATCACTAACCAAAGAAATTCCCATAAAAGAGTTCCGAGAATGCTGTCACTTCAATACAAATGAAATCCAGTATATCAGCATATGTTACAGACACTCTGCGTCTTTACTATGAGATAGGGTGTTCATATTATTCAATCTTGAAAAATATTTTATGATAGGTCGTTTTAATCAATCTAACTAAATCTGTCATTTCAAAGGAAGCGAACAAGAAGCTAAACTATGCATTCCAATGTGAAAAGAATCAACAATGGAAAAATAATATAGTCTCATTATAAGATGAAAATGTGGAGATTTTGCTCTGCAAGTCTGCATATTCAGTCTGATTATTCAGAATTATTTTCTGTCTTGTTGGCTTGCTAGTTGATTCATCAACCTTTTTTTTCAAGAATATAATAATTAGCAAATTTCATTCATGAGAAATATTTTGTAGAAGACGCATCAAATATTCAATATTATCTTTAATTGTGGAATTTTTTTAGCTTAAAGTACACAAATGCGAAGAATGTCAAAAGGGCTTCAGTCGGGCCAACCATTTGAAACGTCACTTATTGTCCCATTCTGAAGAAAAGCCACATATTTGCGAAATATGCACCAAGTGCTTTAACCGCAAGGACCATCTCACACAGCATCTGAAGCTTCATTTGAAATCATCGGATGAGGTGTGTGACATTTGCTTCAAACCATTCCACAGGGCTGATCATTTGGCAAAGCATAAGGCTTCCAAACACGGTATAGGAGAGAAGGTGGGTAGGAATGGGAGCTTCATTGTTTTCGAAATGCTACAAGGGAAAATGATTTATATGATTGGAAATTGAATTTTGCCAACTAGTGCTATTGTAGTAGGGGATTTAAAAAAAATGATGAAATTTGAATTCATGATTATTCTCTTTCATATAAATTAGAAAGGAAAAATTTTAACTGAGGGTAAGCATTTATTTTGTTGTATACGGAAAGGTGTTTCTCACTAGAGGTCAAATATTCACAAACGCTATGTTCCAGGAAGTTTTAATCATTTTGAATATTTTCTACTCAGAAATGACAATCCATAAATATGTTAATATAGTTTCATCAGAAGGATTATTATTTTAACGAAAACACCAAAATTTCAATGTCTTCAACTTTATAAGAACCTAACATTAACAATTAACTATAAATTTGACCCAAGCTTTTAATTTTATTTGAAGGTCACTTGCATTTGTTGAGGCAATTTTTGTCTTCATACAAACTGTTGCGATAGAAAAATCGAAAATGCTATTTAATTCTTTAAATAGTTGGGACAAAAAAATAAAAGAATGCTTCCAATTTTATGATTGTGTATATATGTACAGTATATCTAGCCACTTTTGCGGGGTATCTTCCTTATTTGTGAAGATAGCAGGTTGCGGTTTTCATACAGTGTTACTTTTTTGTGAAATTGAAGATGGCGCCAGCAGAGTTTTCGTTGCTATTTTGGTTATTGAATTGAAAATTATCACTTTTGGGGCACCCCCTATCTCAATTATCTTTGAAGTTAAGGAAGAAGTTAAAAAATATTCTTGTAGTTCCTTTTTGTAAAATCCAATGGCCTAGTCAGTTTTTGAGTTATGAAGCAAACATATGTTTTTTGATAACTTATTTTTAAATATTCACTAGGCATATTGTGGCCACTCCAAAAATATGTGATCGTATTTAGTTATTTTCAGAAAAAATCCCAGAATAAAAGATTTTCGAAAGTTTTTTCTGTTTCCAATTAGTAGGCTATGGCTAGTTATACTTTACTATACTTTTAATCTTAATTCAAAAGATTGTTTTTAATTCTCAAATCTTTATTGTTTACTACAGCATTTCAACTTAGTTATGATGAAATTATTGAATTTTATTGAAAAAAAAAACAATAATTACCTATCTTACAACTTCATTTAGGAAAAATAAAAGAGAAACAGTATTTTGAAAAAGCGAATTCTTTTTGACGATGATTTTCAAAATTTTCAATTCGAATTTTGAAAAGTTGAATCGTTCGCATAAAGCAATCTTAAATAGAATAGTCCGGAGATCGACGGAGCCATTTTACAGGTCCGTAGGTACCAATATATCTCTGACTAAATTTTTCGTCTAAAATAGCCCGTATACGTGCGGAGTTGTGATTTGGGGAACCGTCTTGTTGAAAATATGCAGCATTACAAAACGTCATTGGGATATTTTCTGTCAGTTCTGAAATAACTTCCTCAAGGATTGCTGCGAAAGACACCTTAAACAATTCTGTAGACCATGGGTCTAAATGAAACACGAGGCCGCAATCACAAAGCGTTCTTGTTGTCATCATCATCATCAATTAGCCCACTTGCGTCCACTGCTGAACATAGGCCTCCCTCAGAACGTTCCATCGTCTCCGATCCTGTGCTACGCTCATCCAGTTCCCTTCTATCCTTTTAAGGCCGTCAATCCACCTCGTTGGTGGACGCCCTCTACTTCTAAAGGCGTCTTGGCGGGGTCTCCACTCTAGAATTTTTCTTGTCCATCGTCCGTCAGTTAGTCTCGCTACATGGCCAGCCCAATTCCACTTTAGCGTTGTAATTCTCTCCATCGCGTCGATCACACCAGAGATTTGGCGCAATCTCCCATTGGGTATATCTCTTAAGGAAAAGGCCAGCATCGCCTCTCCATCCTCTTCTGGGCTACTCGTATTTTTTCAGCAGATTTTCTTGTTAGTGTTAAAGTTTCTGCTCCATAGGTAAGAACGCTGAGGACACACTGTTTGAATACTTTTCTCTTCAGGCAGACTGGTATGTTTGACCTGAGGATATGGCTGAGCTTCCCAAAAGCTGCCCATGCATGCGTCTGGTTATTTCGCAGGTTTGGTTGTCCCTTCCTATACGAAATATGTGTTCACTTACTACTAGGTTGGTCATAAACTGGGTTTTGCTTATATTCATTTTCAGCCTAACAGTTTTTAGGCCCTATCTAACTTGTAGAGCATCTTTCTTGCTTCATCGATGCTGTCGCTTAGCAATACACTGTCGTCTGCGAATCTTAAGTGATTTAGTTTCTCACCATCTATATTTATAACCATATTCTCAAAGTCCACCCTTCTAAACATATACTCCAGAACAGCTTCTTGTTGTACTCTCTCTAAACTTAATTGGTGATTTTCTGATGACCAAGTTCATGTATTATGGCGATTGAAAATTATCGCACTTGAAAAATAATATTCAACTGTCCAGATAATGAGCCAAAAGATTAATCATTATGAATTTGTTATAAATGCCATTGGCGTCCGTGTGTAAATGTTGAACTATGTGGAATTTACAAGGGCGTTGCTTATATTTTTGCGAAATTATTTGAGCATCATTCTAAGATTCCAGTTCGTTCCTCTGTTTGCTAGCAAGAAGATCCCTTCTACATAAAACAAATTTCTTTTGTCTCTATCTCTAGGATGTTATCCTAACCATAGCAGCTCTCAAGATATTTTATCTTCGTAAATATAATTCTGTTTTTTAGAGTTTTCATTAGATTGTATAAAACAAACCAACTTATCATATTTTTCATTATTTTCGTAAACCGGCATTATCGTAAATAATTATCAATAGTACATAGTAGAACAGAAATACCAAAAAAAACAAAAAAGTTTTACTTAAAATCTTAAATTGATGAAACCCCAGTTTCTTATATTTTGCTTTTTGTTTCACACAATTTAGCTATAGCCTACTACCTACTAACTAGACACAATATGCCTAATAAATAATAAAAATAATATGCAGGATGTTTCATTCAAAAAACTGTATCTTCCCTTCATAGCTAAAAACGGAAGGTAACAAAAAAATTCACTACGTCACTGGATTCAACAAAAAATTCGAAGTTTAAAGATCATTGAGGTACAAGGGGTGCTTTAGGAGTGATACTTCTCTATTCCACTCTGTATCTCAAAAACTATTGCTATGAAAATTCTGCTAGTGCCATCTTCAAATTTAAGAAAAAGGTACCGAAAATTAAAGTATATCTGAACTATAAGACCTTTATTCGACAGAAGAACTCTCGAAAACCAAATATAAAATACCATGCTTTGACACATGCAATAAATACTTTCACGAGGATTGTACAACTCTAGATAAAGATCAACTGAAACAATTGAAAGATAGTAAGATGAAAATGCAGTGCGCCCTCTGCTCGACTGTTGAGGAATCGGAACAAGAAAGTGATCCAGGCTCGGATTTAGATTCCTAAGAGGAAACTGAAGACGATACTGATATGGAAACCGAAAAATCCAAACCAGCAGAAAACGAATGAGCAGCTAAGAACATTTCACTTGAAGACATTGCAAAGAAACTCGATCTGATATGGAACACCATTACACATCAGAAACAAGAAGTCAAAAAATTAAAACAGAACATCCAAGAATTGAAACAGGAGAATATTCAAATAAGAAAAGAAATTGAAAAATAAACAGTGGAAAAAACTCAGAAAAGCAATATAGTTCTAGGAACAACATAATAATCATAAATAGATTTAGTGAAATATAAGTTACATAATTAAAAGGGCAGGTCTTAATAACACTTATGTTGATTAAAAATGATTTAGCTGACATTGACATTGGTAAATAAGGAAAAACCAACGATAAAAGTCTCATTGAAGAATTACGGGGACACAAAAGATATTATGGTAGCAAAACGGAATGTGAACCTCAGTACAAAAAACTAGTACCACAAGATGATCGAACCCTATAATCACGAACTAAGTAGAGAAAAATAAATGCCGATCAAGCAAGTTCGCGAAATGCAAAAAAGAAAAATTTATAAATATATTAAAAAAACAGAAGATAGTAAAATAATCACAATTAAGTATAAACACCAACTAGATAAAAACAAAGAATCAAAAAACACCTTAAAAAACACCTTAAAAAACTAAAACGAAAAAAACTGAAATTTCTTTACCTCAATGGAAGATCTTTAAAAAATATATAAAATTGAAAACATTAATTAATACATACGCGAAAATCATTATCCCGACCGACTCATTTTCACTGAAACTTGGATGTACCAAAACTTTAATATATATTTAATGGCTGCAACGGATACCATAACTGTAGAGACTTTAGAGGTAGTGGAACCTTGATATATATTTCAAAATTAACCTGAAGAACCTAAAAGAAGAAATTAAAAGTATATACAAATATTATGTAAATTTAATCGGAGTTAAATTGACTTACTTACACACAAATATATATGCTTTATACATATGAGGAGGATGGTCGTAGGTCCTTTCAATAAAACAAAGGTCTTACTTTGACACAAAAAATCTGGAATTGTATTAAAGAAGTTATCAATAATCAAGAACCAAAAAAAACACAATTGAAAAAATAATTATCTATGGAAAAAAGTGGCATATAGAAAAAAAAGATCTATGCAACAAAATGAATGAATACTTCATAAATTGTACAGAAGCAACAAAAAGACCAATTTAAATATTTGCAGCGATAAAATCGACAAAAGTGATGAATAAATTTATATAAAGAAGTGCACTGAAAAAGAACTAACCGAAATATTGGAATCATTGAAATCATGGACTGCACCCGGAAACGATGAAATTACAACACTTGATATATAACTTCTACTAGCAATAATTAAAACACAGTTTCTCAACCTCATAAATATAAAACTTAAGACGAGAAATACCACCACAATGTCTAATCTCAAAAGTAATACCATTTAATAAAAAGGAGAATAAACCAAATCTAGGCAACAATAGCACTGACATCAGTATTTTCCAGAATCATTGAAAATATCCTAAAAGACAGAATATGCTTCTTCCTAAAATTCTCAAATCACCAATATGGCTTCCTAAAAAACAGCTCGACCTTAGGCCCGGCTGTAGATTTAATACATTAGCTGCAGCCTAGATTCAAGAAATTATGTAATTATCATCTTTATAGACATAAAAAAGACGTCTGATCTCGTTGACCATGAGATTCTACTGCAAAAAATTTAAATCATGGGCATTTCCGGAAAAACTCACAAATTCATCGAAATATTTCTGAATCATAGGAGGCATTATACAAATAGACCAAACAAAAAATTCCGAAGAAAACGTAAATAAAGGAGGTTCCTCAGGGGTCAGTCATGAGCCTTCTACTCTACTCCTATATGTAGAAGACCTGAAAACATCAGGAGTTAGGGTCGAGCACTACATGTTTGCTGATGACACAGCGCTTATGTTAACCCAAACATATAACCGTTACAGAGCAATATAAACCAAGATTTAATGCAATTTCAGAGTTGGCTTCAAAACAATGAATTAATTATAAATAAAACAGTTATTATAGATAAAACAGTAGCTTCATTATTTCAACAAAAAAATTAGAAATGAAGAACAATCAACACAAATTAAAAGCGTTAAACGTATGCAAAACAAATCCATAAAAGCAATATACAGCTTGCCGTACAACACTTCCACAAAAGAATTATATAACATTGTTAACCTATTGAACATTTAACAAATGAAAAAAATTGAGTCAAAAATTATTCATTAAATAGAAAACAAACTACTGAAAGTGAATGTTTCGCTCAAAAAAAGGATAGAAGTATATGATCACAATACGAGACAACCTAAACTAGGAACTGAAGAAGATAAGAACTAACAAAGCATTCCACTCATCTACCAGGCAACCACCTTGTACAATGAATCACTTACTCAAATAAAAGAGGAGGAGAATATAAAAAAATTTACCAAAAAACCGCGCAATAGCATCTAAGAACTTACCGTTACTTTAACTCGCACATCTAATATTTAAAATTCTTATGTACTTAACAAAAATATATCTATGTTAACATAACACACGATGATTTGTAGATTTATCTCTAAATAAATAAAATAAATCGATATAAACATAAAATTACGCCATTAGAATTAGCAACCGGTGGAGAAACTCGTATAGGAGCCAGGCAATCAAAATTGAAAATTCTGTTCGCAACTGAATTGCTAATGGTATTCGGCCTTACTATCATTATATCGATGTTTCGTTTGAAATACAACTCATCCCGGATGACTCATAAATATACAAGTAAAATCCTTGCTTGTATTTTATTTTGTTAGTATATTTATAGTACTTTACTAGAATGAAAAGAATGTAGATAAATGAAATGAAAAAAATTGACAATCTTTCTGACAGATCTTTTATTCTTTCTCAATTTTGTAGGGTTTTGAATCTTTCGTGTCTAGTCTAGTTGGCAAAATATTTCTTATTTATTTTCACTGGTGTATTTTATTGATTGATCAAATTAGAACCGTAATATTTCGGTCAAAGCTTCTGACCTACCTGCATTTCTATAGTTTTAAATAATGTTGATACCTAATGAGTATAGATTTAGAATAATGCGTATTTCAGTTATTCTTTTGGCCAATTGCGAAAAACGTAGTTTTGACATGTGATATATGATACATTATACTTGATACATTATACATGATATATGATCAGTGGCGGCTCGTGAGGTGTTGGTTTAAGGAGGCTACAAGAGGTGTTAAAAAATGAACCACAGGCGAAAATTTTTAGGATTTCAAGGTCAACCGCCTTATAATTTAAAGAAAATCAAAGTAAAACAAGCACTCTAAAATATTAATTTCCTTGCGAAAAAAAATTGTTTTCACTTTCGAGTGTCTACCTTGAGACCGACAACTCCTATTTACAATATTCACAAAAACTTTTTTCAGCCAATTAATCAATTCATCTATTCATCAAATTTTTTCTTTCACAAAATAGGTACCTACCTACCTACTTAACGAATTTGTTACCTATTCAAGGAATTAATCAATTGTTGCCCAGCAAGAACCAACGGGGAGAGGTGAGAGTTTTTTCTTGCCACAAATAAAATAGGACCCTCCCAAAAATAGATTAAAATAAAACAGACAGAGACATTTTCCCTAGTAAAAAGTAAGCACTGTCGACAAAATAACTTATATTTTACCTGTGATCCGGTTAGCCAAGGATGTCTCTCATAATTTCTCATATTAAAAGCGCGATTCTGTTGTTTGTTACGCTGCACCAAATTGTATAATTCCGGGGTAGGTCGCAATGTTTTTATCAAAACTTTATCGTCATAACTTAGTGCACTAAAGTTATGGGATAACAAATATTCCAGTTAGTCACCATTGAAATTTTTGAAATTAACTTCAGTAACTCATTTTAAAAACAATACGCGAGCAAAATAAATTAAATAAAACCAAAACAAACTGTTTTCGTCCACTAGTGACTACAGTTAATGCTTTCCAACGAATTCACTCGATTTTACCCGAAAGCCTATAGTTGTGATTGGTTGACATTGTGTGAGAATTAATGCATCCTTTTTGAACCGAGCAGCTAGCTTCAATCGGCGTTGCTGTTACCCGTGTTTTCTATAAACAATGAAGTGAATAAGGTATATTTATTCTCAGCGTTTCCTTTTATCTCTGGCATGACATATGATAATGAAAGCTTATACCTTATTAAGCCTCTGCAGCATTGCCACTGTTTATATAAAATCTTGAAATGAATGAAATGCAGTAAGCAGTAAATGTAAATACCTTCTATCGTAATTAATAAATTATATTATATAATGTAGGTTGAAAGGAAGGTAGGTGCATAAAATAATATGATTTTGATTAATATGAATATGCTGAATGCTGACTATTCAATATAATATAGTAGTGATACACGGAATATTATTGAGGAGGCGGCTTAGCCTCCTTAGCCGCCTTCGAATAGCCGCCCCTGAATATATATATATATATATATATATATATATATATATATATATATATATATATATATATATATATATATATATATATATATATATATATATATATATGTGTGTGTGTGTGTGTGTGTGCTTGTGTGTATCTTTTTGTAAACCTTCTCGTAAAAAAAATTATATTATTGGAAACTTGTTTTAGATAATGGGAGAGAAAAAATTCGAGTGTGATGTATGTCAGAAATCCTTCACAACAGAAAAGTACAGGGATGTCCACGTTAAGGGACACATGGGCATGAAGAAATTCCCTTGTAAAGTCTGTGAGAAAACTTTCATTTCAAAGTCTCATCTAAACGAGCATCAAAAATTCCATAATGAACATTCCAAGAAGTTCCTCTGCTCAGAGTGCGGTCAGAGATTTATAAGAAACGATTATTTAGTGATACACATGCGCAGGCATAGGGGCGAAAAACCATTCAAGTGTAAATTCTGTGGAAAAGGTAAGTGAGAATTTGGCATAGTGTGGGTATTCCAAAAAAATATCAAATAATATATTCTTCAAAAGGGATACTTTAGAGTTTTAAAATTGAAGAAACATGTTCATTACATGAACTTTCTGAAAATTTGTATTTTGTTTATGTGTTCAAATTTGAAAGGCGCCTGCACAAACTATATTGTGTCTTTTACGACGTAACATTTCCACTTGAAATATTCTATTACTTTATCAAGGAAGGTTTTGTTTCTGTTATAGGTTTCCCTAGAACTACGGATTTAACTGTTCATGAAAGATATCATACAGGAGAAAAGACTCATTTATGCACAATCTGTGGAAGAGGATTTGGAAGGTGAGTCATATAAAATGGTAATTTCTGAATAACTGATTCACCATTCGGAGGAAAAAAATATTTCATAGCTGTAAAAGTTTTCCTACTTCGTTCAAGTCATAAGCTTTGGAATATTTCTTTTATGTCAGGAATTCTGTAACCAAATATAAAATTCAATACATGCAATCCAAATGAGGTTGACTTATTAAATTGATGATATTTTGATATAATATTTACAACTAATAGTATACACATATATATTTTCAAAATCGCACGAAACTACAAAAAATTAAGTAAATAATGAAAGGCTAGTTGAATTCGTGGTAGAAATACAATGGTTATATATTTTTTCACTATTTCTAAAGCATGGTTGATATATAGATTATTATTGCCTTTAATTACAACCAAAATTATTCACAATAATGTTATAAAACAAAACATAGTATTCTTGAACTAATTCATCCTAAATATGTCTGATACTGACCTAGAGTCGCGATTATGTTGCACTCCTGCATAGGCCTACCCTAAAGCTTGCTATTGCGGGTTTTGGACATCCAAGTGATCCAAGCCGTTTTGCGGATATAATCTTCCCATCTTTGACCTTTTCTCCTTTTATTGTATCTTGGGCACCACCTGTCACCTCTCTATTCCATTTATCTTTTTTACTTCGTAACATATGACCTGACCACCTCCATTTAAGTTTCTTAACGTAGTGATACATCACTTATTTTGGTTTCATTTCTTAAAATTCTCAGATGTAACTTGTCTTTTAATTTGACATTGAGTCTGCTCCCTTTCATGCTGTGTTGGCAGGTTTCTAGCTTTTTGATATTTTGCTTAGTCAGGCTCTATGTTTCGCAACCATATTTTTCTTCGCTTCGAGTGGCATTTGAGGGTTTTTACTACTTATTTCAGACCCAAGTATCTTTTCCATGCTATGTGTATTCTTAGTCCCCTTTCAAATGTACAAATATAGGCTCCCGTGTGCTCCTTCAGTATGCGTGGAAGTAGTCTTAATCTCTTCGTTTGACCATGTAGAAACATAATTCTGATGGTGGCACTCTCAAAAATGGTGCGTTTGGGCGCTGCGGGCCAAAAACAAAATGGCCGCCATCAAAAACATGTTTTCCTATTTATATCAGTAACCGTTGAAGATACGAAAAATGTTGTTGTACCAAAAATTTAGCCTGACAGATTGTGCATAGAAAAGGTCCTCACAACTTTCTTTGTATAACTAACCGTTTTCTCAAAAAAATTACTTTTGTAAAAAGAAATATTAAGAAGTTTTAGGGTTTTGCAAGCACATATTTAAAGTTTTTGAAATTTTTTACATGTTTACTGATTTATTACAATAATAACTGTATTAAACTTAAATAAATTAACAAATATACCATTTTTATAATTTTTTTATGTAGGAAATGGAAAGAGGAAAGAGAAATTTCTTGAAAAACTCTAATTTGTAATAACAATACTGTTGAAGAAATACAATGTTACAGGATTACATAATATGTTAAAATTTCAAATACAATCAATATCACTGTCAATGCCAATTTCACTTAAACCTAGATCTTCATCATTGTCTTCCTCGCATTCTCCCGTATTGTCGCAATGGTTAGGATCACCTTCGCACTTGCACATTTCAGTACACCGGAGTCCATTTGACTGACTCGTACATGGAAGACAGCAACGTCTTTTTGAGCATGAGCAGCGGCAAAGCTCCAAGATAAGCTTTGGTGCACAGGGGTTGGTACAAGCAACAGGCTCGTATGCACTACCTATTTTCTGCCATCCAAAATCTGAGGGTGACGGGTTATTAGGATGCTGAATTAGGTCCTGATTCCACTCAAAACACTGAAGGTGAGCCCGTAGCAATGCTGGATTTAGTGCTGATTTTGTTGGAGGAAGGTTCTCATCTTGATGTTGTTTTTTAGTAAACAAGAACCATCGCACTGCTCCTATGTCTGTCAATGATGTTTTGGGGATGTACAGCTGACAAATGATTGCTTCCAAGTTAGCCCTCACATCTTCAGTGAGTAACAGTGTTGTCCCCAATTTAGCCAAAGCTTCTATCATCGTATCACTTGCTGAATTGAAAGCTTTCCACCACTTTATTTTACCTTTGCCAGCAAATGACCCTGTTACATCAGCTCCTGAAAGTGCATGTAGTCCAGGGAGTGCAGAGGCTTTCAGAGGTCCAAGTGCTCTGTAAATTGACCCTATCTGAACAAACCTTTTCATACCACGTCCAAGATAGAAAGCAAAATCTTTAGAAAGTTGTGGATATCGCCCTAGTGCTAGAATAAGCATGTGATGACGCTGCCCTTTCCCTCCAACTGAGTACGAACTTCTTGTTGTTGGTCTCACCGAATTTAAGTATTTGATTGGAAAGGAACTCCGTTAGTTCGTCTTTCGTCTTATCATGGGCCAATAGTTTGTGCATTGGTATGCTTTCAACAAACTTACAGATGCTCTAGAATCAATCCAAGAGAAACCTGCTGAAGAAAACGAAGATGATAATACTTCTGCAGCTCATGATGTTCCAGTACATAATGACGAGCTACATGGAAAAGCTGTAATCATATATGGCATGGCACTTCTTCATACCTTCCACAAACCTACAACAGTGAATACATGTAGTGACCTCGGTGTGAAATTTAGCCAGTGGATCGGACAAAAATTCAATAACTATAGTGAGGTACATATAGTTTTTGACTCGTACAAAGAAAACTCATTGAAGAAGGCGATGCAAGACATACGGCAAAAAAGCTCTGATCCAATCCAATACAAAGTCAAGCCAGAAACAAAAATTGAAAGCATACCAATGCACAAACTATTGGCCCATGATCAGACGAAAGACGAACTAACCGAGTTCCTTTCCAATCAAATACTTAAATTCGGTGAGACCAACAACAAGAAGTTCGTACTCAGTTGGAGGGACAAGTCAGCGTCATCACATGGGGATGATGTATACTGTCTTTCAAGCACGCAAGAGGAGGCCGACACAAAGATTATATTACATGCAGCTTATTTAGCACAGAAAGGAATTATAACTACTGACGTGTTCTCCCCTGATATTGACGTCGACGTCCTTATTCTAGCACTAAGGCGATATCCACAACTTTCTAAAGATTTTGCTTTCTATCTTGGACATGGTATGAAAAAGTTTATTCAGATAGTGTCAATTTATAGAGCACTTGGACCTCTGAAAGCCTCTGCACTCCCTGGACTACATGCACTTTCAGGAACTGATGTAACAGGGTCATTTGCTGGCAAAGGAAAAATAAAGTGGTGGAAAGCTTTTAATTCAGCAAGTGATACGATGATAGAAGCTTTGGCTAAATTGGGGACAACACTGTTACTCACTGAAGATGTGAGGGCTAACTTGGAAGCACTCATTTGTCAGCTGTACATCCCCAAAACATCATTGACAGACATAGGAGCAGTGCGATGGTTCTTGTTTACTAAAAAACAACATCAAGATGAGAACCTTCCTCCAACAAAATCAGCACTGATCCAGCATTGCTACGGGCTCACCTTCAGTGTTTTGAGTGGAATCAGGACCTAATTCAGCATCCTAATAACCCGTCACCCTCAGATTTTGGATGGCAGAAAATAGGTAGTGCATACGAGCCTGTTGCTTGTACCAACCCCTGTGCACCAAAGCTTATCTTGGAGCTTTGCCGTTGCTCATGCTCAAAAAGACGTTACTGTCCTCCATGTACGAGTCAGTCAAATGGACTCCGGTGTACTGAAATGTGCAAGTGCGAAGGCGATCCTGACCATTGCGACAATACGCGAGAATGCGAGGAAGACAATGATGAAGATCTAGGTTTAAGTGAAATTGGCATTGACAGTGATATTGATTGTATTTGAAATTTTAACATATTATGTAATCCTGTAACATTGTATTTCTTCAACAGTATTGTTATTACAAATTAGAGCTTTTCAAGAAATTTCTCTTTCCTCTTTCCATATCCTACATAAAAAAAATTATAAAAATGGTATACTTGTTATTTTATTAAAGTTTAATACAGTTATTATTGTAATAAATCAGTAAACATGTTAAAAATTTCAAAAACTTCAAATATGTGCTTGCAAAACCCTAAAACTTCGATTTTTTCATTTCTTAATATTTCTTTCTACAAAAGTAATTTTTTTGAGAAAACGATTAGTTATACGAAGAAAGTTGTAAGGACCTTTTCTATGCACAATCTGTCAGGCTAAATTTTTTGTTCAACAACATTTTTCGTATCTTCAACGGTTACTGATATAAATAGGAAAACATGTCTTTGATGGCGGCCATTTTGTTTTTGGCCCGCAGAGCCCAAACGCACCATTTTTGAGAGTGCCACCATCAAAATTATGTTTCTACATGGTCAAACGAAGAGATTAAGACTACTTCCACAATTGCATACTGAAGGAGCACACGGATGTACATTTGATAGGCGACTATCTAGTTGACTGTTGTTTATTATGATGGGTATTTTATTTTGGTTTGTCGTTTGTTTAGTTTTTGAAGTGTTCATTGAGAACCAAATCAAAATTTTATTGACGTTAACTAGCAGCTGTACATACACAAGTCACTTTTTGTATTCGACATTTTTTATTGAAATGAATATATCCCTAATAAAAAATATACCTGACACATTGAAATTTATAAAATTTACAAAGCGCACAAAAAACAACACTGACAGTCCATAATACAAAACACCTTTTACTGAAAACAAAAACATAGAAGTAAGAACACAATAACGAGATCATTAAAATATGAATTAAAATAGTTGTTGAATGTTGGAAGGTAAAGTCCAGGTAGTCTTCCACATCATCAGTGGTGAATCTTAGTTGATTCGAATGTATTCCGTTAATATTGATACCAATAGGTTAATAATATTACTCAAAATAAGGTATTCGTGAATAGTCTATCTGAATTTTCGTGTCCGGGAAGGAATTTGAGGTCTCGAATTTTCCTGGAACAGGTATGTCCGTTTTCAGAAACATGCTATTCATGCCATACCAGTCATACCTTGATTGTTTGGTAAAGTTTATCTTCATTATCGTGTTTTTTTTTTCAGAGCATACAATCTCACTGTTCATATGAGAACGCACACAGGAGAAAAACCTTATCAGTGCACATACTGCGATGCGGCATTTGCTCAAGGGAATGATCTCAAAGCTCATGTGCGTCGTCACACCGGAGAAAGGTTTCAATGTGAGCTATGTACGGAAAGTTTTCTCATGGGTTATTTATTAACCCAACATAAACGCACAGTTCACGGTAAGTTTATTGATGTTTATCTCACATTCACAGATGGCGAGAATTATTCAATTGTATTATAATACTAAATAAATAATTGGTTTGCCAAATTCGACTTCCCAAGATGCAGGCGGCCGAAGGCCGCATTTTGGCAAACTTATGAAGCCGAGATAAGGAGATCGGCCTCGAACCGGGGGACCCGAAGGGCCTCGTCGATCGCCCACGTCCTTTCCGTAGTGCTTAGGCTACGTCTTGCCTCGATCCGAGACGCCGATTTTCGATATCGAACGTTTAAAGTTTGACGTTTCTCCGAAATCCGCTAAAACGGCGGCATTCCCGACGCTTAAGAACTATTTTCGCGTCACATTGACTCGAATTCACGTGACCGCCTTTGGAGCCGATAGTTGGACAGGTTGAGTTCTATCGAGAAGTTTCGGCACGGCGAGGCCCAATGAGGTCGTACCGATTACGCACGAACTGAGATTGACAGCGAGTAGATTGTGCGCCCGTTCGACAGAGGCAGGGACGTGCTCAGCACTTGACGCGTCGCGTACCGTTCGACAGAGGCAGGGACGGGCTTAGCACTCCCCGGCGTTCGAGAAACTATATTTTTATCGATCTATATTTTTCACGGATCTATTTAATAGGCGATGGAGCCTCTCACTAGTTTTATACTATTCAATAATTGAAGATAATCTAAGTCTACAATATTATAGTTATTTTTTGATTTTGAAGTAGATGAATAAAGTTGTTTAAATATAAACTACCCACATAAATTTTTTATCGATCCCACAAAACTTAATTGACTTGAATACAAGGGGAAGTACGGGTACAGCTTTGAAACTTGAAATGCGTTTAAATAATTAAAATCCAATCTTCAAGATATCCTGTTCAACTTCAATTTTGGTGAAAATATGTATTTTTTCATGAAAATTGTTTCTACGAATAATTCTTGGTCGTTCCTTGTAATCAAGGGCTCAGATTAAACACTAGAGGAAGTACATCAAATAAGATTCCCATGTTGTCCTGTTTCATTTATTGTTGTATTAATTTTATAGTTTTCACTCTTATACACGATATATTTCCATTTAGTCCGATTGCTATATCTAACACTATCTAGAACTGACATCTTCAAGACAACGCAAATACATTTATTTTCGCACTCGAAAGTTTATTTGAGAAATTTTGAAGCAAACATGTACTTCTAGTCACGTAAACTTTTTCTAACGATAGTATGTTTAGAATAAAAGAAAAAACGCCTTACCAGTAGAGCTCCGTCACTAAGGTCGCATTTTCTCCTCATTTTTGTTAGTTCCTTAAATGGCACCTTTTTCACTAAACTTTATATTTCAACATAAATAAATGCTACGTTATATAAATCAATTGACATTGTGCAATTCCCTAATATAAACTCAAATCACGTACCAAATTTTAATTCTATCAGCGATACTCAAACATGGGGTCTGCCAGGCTTTCGAAAGTGGCCCACCCATTTTAACTCCAAATTCTATTAACCTATTAACTATTCAAATTTTCGAAGAAATAATAGGCGCAGTTTTTTTCTTTACGTCGAGAAACAATGCTGTTTTTACAGCAAAATGATAAAAATTTTCCTGAACTGCAAAAAACAACACCACCATTTTTGGTGGTGTTGATTTTCTATGCGACATAACTGAGAAACTCACAGCCTCAATCGAAGCTCGCAAGGTGGAAAAACATAATTTCACCAATGGCAAATACAATATTTGCTTTCATAGAAAAACTAATTATTTATTACGAAGAAATTCAAAACAAAGCGGCGATAAAGGTTCAATTGAAAATTATAGGCCAATTATATATAGGAAAAATATTCGAAAAGTGTCTCAAAATGAGATTATGTGATTTTCTGATGGATAATAATATACTAAGTGAAAAACAGTTTGGTTTCAGAACAGGTGTAGGTACTAACGAGGCCATGATCGAATTGGTTCAACAAATAAAAACTACTTTAGATAATGGTGATAAATGTATAGCCGTATTTCTTGACTTGGCCAAAGCATTTGATACGGTTCCCCATACAGCCTTCCTTGATGTACTTGAAAAATATGGTGTTCGAGGTACGGTATGGAATATGTTTAGGGACTATTTGTCCAACAGGAAACAAGTGGTGCGAATTAGAAATACCCTAAGTGATGAGGAATATGTAGAGATAGGTGTGCCACAGGGGACAGTACTTGGACCTCTACTATTTATAATCTATGTTAACTCCCTCTTTGATCTTCGTATTGGGGGCAGCGTAGTGTCTTTTGCTGATGATACAGTGCTTGTGTTTGAAGCTAATGATTGGCAATAAGTTAGGGAAAAATCAGAAATTGGAATTGCAATCGTCAAAAATTGGTTAGATTATAAACAGCTGTCAATGAATGTTTCTAAAACAATTTATATAGCCTTCTCCCTAACAGATATAAATCGACCTAGCTACAACAAACCAAATATTTCGAATACGACTTGTCACATAGAAAGTACTAACAAGACAAAATACTTGGGAATACTGATTGATAAAAATTTGAAATGGACACAACAAGTGAATACCCTTACCAACAAACTGAGACATAAATTTTACGAACTAAGAAAATTTCTCACACAAAAACTCTTATTTATCCTATATAAAGCACTGATAGAATCTGTTCTGAGATATGGGTTAGTCGTCTGGGGTGGCCTTTGCAACAATGCTTTACACCCTCTGAATGTGTTCCAAAACTATATGGTGAAAGTAATTACTCGAAAAACCCGATTATATCCGACAAGTCTATTGTATAATGAAGAAGTACTTAACATAAGATCACTATACTACCATGCATGCTGCGTTTACGTGTACAAGCATCAGCACATGATAAAATTACCAACACATTGTCATGCAACGAGATCAAATATAAACAAAATTCTCACAACTCCATTATGTCGTCGCCAGGCTAGTCAAAGGTTCTTAACGACCATAGCGCCAAAAGTTTTTAATTTGTTGCCGAAGGAGGTGAAATACTGTCCAACAATCGGAATGTTTCAGAAAAAATCTAGGAGTTTCATCGGGGGACATTCAGATGTGTTCGTGGGTATTCTGTGATTCCATGTTTGGGGAATTCTAGGCTTAGTTTCATCTTTCATAGTGTTTAGCATAGTGTTTTTGTATTGTTGTTTTTTGTTTGTTTATTGAGTCGGTTGATTTATCTTTTTTTTTGTTTCTGGTAGTTTAAAAAAAAAATCTTATAGCATAGTTTTGTGTCTTGGTAGGATAGTTAGTTAGCACACACAGGTTTTACCTAGGTGCAATATAGACTATTTACATTGTAATCATGTCTTCTATAATAATTTTTGTATTAAACAATGTAATTTTTAATTTATAATTTGTAAATTTAATTTATAATTTGTAATTTGTAAGTTTATAATGTGAATAAATTTGAAATTTCAAAGTACTTCAAAATTTTCGAACACTTACAAGTGTTACACAGGACTGTATGGATATTTTCGAAGAGAACTGTTTGATAATTTCAAATTATATATCTGCACTATCAGACGAATTTAAAAGGAGATTTAAGAAAAATTAAAAATTTGCTACTGCTTGTAGAAGAATTATGGTACCTAAAGCCGATAAGTATTTCACAATTGGCTTCAGTTTTGGATTGTAATTATGCAGACTTGTTTGACGAGTTCATTGAAATGAAGAATGATACAAAGTTATTTTTGAAGAGACGAGAGAGAAGATGGAGTAGGTACGCTGAATTTTGGACAATAGTGCCCGAACAATTTAAGACTGTGAAAAAATGTGATCCAATTCTGCTGACGTTGTTTTGCATCGACGATAATATGTTTTATATTTTTTTTTCTTTGTCAATCATCTTATTCCAAAAAACGTATATAAAAACCGACTTACGGATTCTCATTTCGATGACATTAAAATGTTCCTAATATAATAAATAAACAATTAAACGTAATAGGTGAACACCTGAATAAAATATGTGATTTATGTAGGTAGCGGCCCGCACGACACAACTAAAATCTGAAAGTGGCCCAAGAAAAAAAAAGTTTGAGTATGGCTGCCGGAATTTCCACCTCTAAAAATATTCTTCTAGTAGAAAAACAAGTTGTCGTCATTCCGAGTACTACCTCACCCACTGCTGCTTGGCTCTCATGATCGGGCGACCGACTACAAGTATTTTTCGCGTTCTTTGGCCTATAAATAACTATAGAGTGCTTGATATCAGTCAAAATTATTGTTTAGTAATTTATCAGTTTATACATATAGGTATTCTTGATATGAATTTGCAAAAATTTTAAAAAAACGTGAAATATTCTAATAGTTTATTGAAAAGCGCGCGATTTGCCATTTTTTCTGTGATACATCTCCGTCGTATTCACGAAATTAGTTCCACCAAATGGATCAAAATAATCATAAATAAAATATTTCAAATCATGACTTTCACTCA
This sequence comes from Cynegetis impunctata, assembly GCA_030704885.1. Lineage (NCBI taxonomy): Eukaryota > Metazoa > Arthropoda > Insecta > Coleoptera > Coccinellidae > Cynegetis > Cynegetis impunctata. The sequence continues at coordinate 436,933 of JARQZK010005111.1, read as the reverse complement.
ATTTATTCCAAATTTCCACACATCATTTCTGATAATGGCGAATTTAATGATTTCTCTTTATCTTCTGAATTTATAGGCCTGGATTCATGCATTCGTTTATGTTAAAATTTCTTGTAGTTAATGTGCTTACCCTATGATTATATCACCCCTCTACATGCATTAGAGTTCGAGTAGAACATTAGTGAGTGTATAAATTTTTTTTTTAGTTATGTCTTGATTGATTCGAAAGTTGATTTTTGTTGAAATATACCATTGATATTCCTTGACGTCAAATTGTTTCACGTTCATGACGAATCATTTAGGATTATATGTGTGACTAAATGAATTCATTTTCAGGTCTAAATGTTGTCAGTAATATCAGAAGACTACAGCCAGTCAACAAAATAAACCCTGATGATCCTAATGAACCACCTCCTATAACTATTCCACTTCCAAAGCCAGTAATTCCTGACAATATACTCAACACATTTCAAGCACCTCTCGCTCCCTTGGCTCCTTTAGGAGCGTTGTCTTTTGCGCAACTCCAACATCACATGGTTCCTGAATGATGTTAATGTTTGAATCTAGGAAATAATAGGAAAAGTCTTATTTTGAAGGTGAGCATATTGAAAAAAATCATTATATTTATTCACTGTTATGAGTATATGAACGAAATTGTATATTATGTCTCAAGTTAAAAATACTGAATTTGTTTCAAAATTGTGATACTGGATTGAGTGAATATATTGTAATATACATTCGAAGCAGAAAGGCTTGGCCATATACAACCCAGAGTCAATCATTTAGTTTGTAACGTGTAAATTCTCCACGTAACTACAGCCACTGCATTCTGCACTGAAATAGGTACCGTGATTAACGCTATATCTATAACCGATACGTCACTTTTGTTTCCTCTATGATTCATGAGTTGCGTAGAACGAGAGTATCTAGACAGGGTCTTATTTTGCACGTAGCACGGAGAACATCGCTCTCTTTCGACAAGTGTCTGTTGAAGTGTTAAGTTAGAGTAAAATTATATTCATACCTAGTAAACGAATACTGTATTAAGGTTTATTAAATTTATTAAGTATCTGTGGCGTCTGATAGACGGTAAGTTATGAGAAGAAATATAACTATTCCGTATTAATGCATTATCTTGAAAATCTGAATTGATTCCTTATTTAATTTTTCCGCCATTTCATATTTTTTTTTCATTTATCTATATTAAAATTATTTATCTTTCTATATTGAAATAATCATCTTCTTGTTTCATTCTCTCAATTTAACACAAGATTTTTGTAGGTTAACGATGGCAAATTTCACATGGCCATATCTTATGTTCAGTTTAATGTTGGAACATATACTGTCTTTCTTAGCATCTTTGCTTGAGATAAATCTGAATGTTAGTTTGAATTGGCCATCGATACCCTACAGATATTCTTGGAAAATATTACGTTTGAGATTGTATGTTGAATTGCCCCGAATTATTTTAGCCACTTGGTCTGGAGTTTAACCTTGGTTAGAGCGAAAAGCCATATTATCTGAAGTTTGAAATCCACGTTATTGGAAGTTTGAAATCCACGTTATCTGGAGCTACCAGGAACCTAGTTACAGAAAAGGGCAGAAGTCAAGAGCACAATCCATCCAAAGAGGAATCTTTGCGCCCCACGTTGGGCGCCAATTATGTAACCAACCCCCCTTTTAATAGATATTTATGCCCTAGCTAGCAGGGAGATTTGTTAAACATTTATTGGTTCTGGGTTGTTCTCAGGAATAATAACAAAGTAGGTAAAATGAAGGTATTTACTGTTTTCTTTCACTTTTACATAAGACTTATCTTTTTTTGTTTGTTTTATTTAATGTTTCCTCGACGATGGAGATTCCTCTTTGGATGGATTGTGCTCTTGACTTCTGCCTTTTTTTGTAACTAGGTTCCTGGTAGCTCCAGATAACGTGGATTTCAAACTTCCAATAACGTGGATTTCAAAATTCAGATAATATGGCTTTTCGCTCTAACCAAGGTTAAACTCTAGACCAAGTGGCTTCTATCAGACGCCACAGATACTTAATAAATTTAATAAACCTTAATACAGTATTCGTTTACTAGGTATGAATATAATTTTACTCTAACTTAACACTTCTACAGACACTTGTCGAAAGAGAGCGATGTTCTCCGTGCTACGTGCAAAATAAGCCCCTGTCTAGATACTCTCGTTCTACGCAACTCATGAATCATAGAGGAAACAAAAGTGACGTATCGGTTATAGATAGCGTTAATCACGGTACCTATTTCAGTGCAGAATGCAGTGGCTGCAGTAAAGTGGAGAATTTACACGTTACAAGTTTGTTATTTATAAATGCGAAGTTCTATCAGATCATTAATCTTGAAAATTATTTTTTGGAAGCGTAAATAGGTTTTCTTAGGTTGTCAGCTTTTCTGAGTACTTCTGATTTGCAAATACGCATCCGGTATTAATCCAAAGGTATTGCGTTCATAAACTGAGATTCTTGGCGTTAAAGTAAAAGTAGAATGAGTTTTCCAATGAGCTTCCCAAGAGCTTTGGATGTTGAGTTTCTGCTATTTTTTCGCTGATAGTGTAGTTTATGAACGCACCCCTGCGTTCGTCGAATCACCGATGCACTCTGTTTTAGCCGAAGATGGCTCTAATGATTAAAGAGACAACCAATGGCAACGGATATTTTCAACAACCAAGGATTCATTGAATATCGAACCCATGAACGACTGTCACCTTGTGCAATGAAGTTAATATATACACGTATGCATGCATAGCCTTTTAACTAGGACAATTCTTTAAAATTTTATCGGATTTGTGATTAAGTCTGCTTTTTCGAAGTATTAAATATTTTTGAGAATTTCCATTTGTTTTACTCATTGTTCATTAACTTTTTTTAAATACAGGGTGTTCTACAAGCTCTATGACAAACTTTGACAGATGGTAGGTCACTTGATTTTAAACATTTTCTTTTTAATAAACATGGGTCCGATTCGTTGTTGTTTAGAAGTTACAAGTATTTAAAGAATCGTAATTTTTTCAGTCAAGCAGGAACTGATAGAAAGTCACTAAGCATGTTGAACAATGCACTCTTATAAAATATACACCTGTTTCAATAAAAAACGTAGGCTGATAAATAGAAATATCGGTTGTTATGACAATAATTATTGAAAATGTGATAGATGATGTCCTTGATAACCCTTCAATCAGTGTTCGGCGTATATCTAGTAACCTTCATGTATCACCGAATTTTGTATGGCGTGTATTGAACAGATAAATGTTACATCCGTTTCATCGCCAAAATGTACAGGCTTTGCATGCTGGAGATTCCCTACAGCGATTAAGATTTTGTCGCTGGTTACTTCAGCAACAAGCACAAAATGATAGATTCATTTCGCTCGTCAAGTGGTCTGATACTAGGGATGGCATAAATAATAATCATAATGAACATGTATGGGCGTTGCAAAATCCACATGCAATTAGACCAAGACGATTTCAGAATCGATTAGTGTCAACGTTTGAATTTTTATAATTAATTGTTAATAGTTTGAATGCTTGTAACTTCTAAACAAAACGAATCGGACCCACGTTTATCGAAAAAAATATGTTCAAAATCAAGCAACCTACCTTTTGTCAAAGTTTGTCATAGAGCTTGTAGAACACCCTGTATTGTAAGACTATATCTTCAACTTTCTATTGAATCGTTTCCTTGGAAATATCGATTCATACTGAGAAATTAAAGCATGTTTTAATGAACATTTGCAGATGAACGGAATCCCTAAACTGCAGAAGCAAATTATATAACTTTTATATTTTTGATAGTTAATACATAGTAAATAGGTAAAGTCATTGTGTGTCATTATGATCTCCACTATCAGTAACAGCGAAAAGTTTTTAAAGATTATGTTTTCGAATGTATCAAATAGAATAATATTCACATACAAGTGAAGCTTAGTTCCGTACTGGAAATGTAAATTGAATTTGTCCCGAATAGTATATTAAGTAACAATCCCGGAAAGTACAAATTTTTCGGACGAGTAGTAGTGCAGGAGCTATGCCATGTCTCGTGTGCACTTTTATGTCCCCTAATTTTTGTTGCGGGGCTTAATTATGCACCTATAGGAGTGTAAAAAAAAGTTGATCACATGATCCAAATCTTGGTCGTTTGGTCGCCATGTTGGAAAATGGCCGCCAAATCGATATATTATTTCTTTTAGTGTATCTCCGCACCCAGTTGTCGAATTTCAATTTTTTAAGGCTTGTTTTATTCCTCTATTTAAGGCAAACAGATTTTGTCATTACACATTTTTTGTTAAATCACTTAGTTTTGGAAGTACAATAAAAATTTAACAATGGCGGGTTTTTTATGTTTTTTATGAATTAAATGAAAAACGTAAAGATTTGTTTGAACAGAAATATTTAATGCAGTTATTACCAAATACATTCATTATAGTGGATAGTATGGATACAGATCAGTAACATGGTCTGGAACAAAGGAAAATTGCAAATTTCAGAAGACTGACATAGTTATATATGAAGGTTCTTGCATTGGTCCACTACTTTTACATTTGCAAAAGTCACAACACATTATTTTGAGTATTCTACAGGGACATACATTATCTCTGAAGCATCTCTGGCAATAACATGGCTTAGGAAAATCTTCGGGGTACGTTGGATCATCTGTCACTTGTGAAATTAAGGTGTAATCTTCCTCTATATAGCCATAGTCCAATGGATTGAGTTTCTCAGACGATTCTAAAGCATAAATCTATTTGTAACATTGCAAGTAGCTTCTTTCGATATAAAGACGGATAGATTTTGATGTAGGGGCCAAATCTTGAAAATTTCTTAATTTTTTGTGATGGAACTGATGAAAACGCAATTTATAGCCATAGTCCAATGGATTGAGTTTCTCAGACGATTCCAAAGCATAAATCTATTTGTAACATTGCAAGTAGCTTCTTTCGATATAAAGACGGATAGATTTTGATGTAGGGGCCAAATCTTGAAAATTTCTTAATTTTTTGTGATGGAACTGATGAAAACGGAATTTATTCATTGTTCCTAAGCTTGAGCCAAGAGATCGAACTAGAAATTCTTCTTTTTTTTTTACCATGTCATCATTCAGTGGCTCTTCGCCAAAATCTAACAAAAGGTCTTCTGCATATGTCTTAGCTACTTTTAAAGCTGTTAACTTCGTACTGATCTTGCTTGTCGTGTCGCAGCCGGTTAAAGGATGAATAGCTGGTAAAGCTGTTAAAACAGTAAGTGGTACTCTGTCTTTAAAGCTTTGGATGGGAATGTACCTCGATGTTTCTCCTACTCCAAAAGCAATCCATAGTTATTTTAGTCCGAACTTTTTCCACTTCTGTAGGTAGTGATAGAGTGCACAAACAAACACATCAGTATCAGCAGAACAAATAACCACGTTACTCACTTTTGAAGTCAGTTTCATGTGTGAAATATAGCTTAACATCCTCTCATCTGCTTCTTCGTGATCCGATTCCAAAGAAAATTCTTTTACTATCCCATTTTTTATACAAAAACATCTTGGTTGATCACCTTTCACTACACCACCGAGATAAATGGGAACAGATGCAGTGACAGAATCTTTTTTCCTGGACATCCATTCAACAAAGTATGACTTTGTGGGCGTTTGCCCACAGGACGATAACGGCGCGATTTACCGTCCTGTGGGCAAACGCCCTAACAGTTCTTTGATTTTAGACGAGGCCCAGTAAGCGTCAGTATCCACAGGAAGTGGCGTGCTGTCATTTGGGGATCCATATTCTACAGGTTGTGTCCGCGAACGTCAAAAACGATGTCGATGCGTTCACTGTTGTGAGAGGCTTGGCATATAGATCTCTAAATGCTTCCTACAAACTCTTCATATATCTTTAGTTTCAAAGATTTAGTTGGAACCTTCCTCGCAAATGCCATGAAGTCTATAACTGTTGCTTTGCCAGAAGATTGAGGAGTTAAAAAATTTGGGGGTGTGTGTTCTTTTTTTCTAGTTCATGAACCAGCTGTGATTTATCAGTTTTTATCAGAAATCCATTTCTAGTCAAATACAATGAGGTAGAAGTTAATTCGTAAGACAAAAGATAATTTATATCATATCCTCGACTGCGTGCAATGTCAACTAAACGAAGAGCCTGGGCAGTTTCTTTATTCACGTGAACTTCTAACGGATTCATTATTTTTCTTTTTTTCAGTCTCTTAATGGGTTGCATTAGACTGAATGACTTATCTTCAAATCTGTCTTTCCGAAACTGAGTATGTGCTTCTTATCCTATTTGTATGCAGTTCAAAAGATCAGTCCTTGTTCCGCGGTCTATATTTTGTTTAATATTGCATTGCATTATTGTTAAAAAAGTCTTTGCTATCTGGGAATATTCAAAACATGAATATATCAGCAACTAATTGATTTAACAAAAAAAGTGTAATAACAAGATTTGTTTGTCTTAAAAAGAGGAATAAAATAAGCTTTTAAAATTAAAATCCGACAACTGGGTGCAGAGATGTACTAAAAGAAATAATCTAGCGATTTGGAGGCCATTTTCCAATATGGCGACCAAACGACCAAGATTTGGATCATGTGACCAACTTTTTTTTACACTCCTATAGGTGTATAACAAAGCCCCGCAACAAAACTTAGGGGACATAGAAGTGCACACGAGACATGGCATAGCTCCTAGACTATATATAGTACAAGATTCTACGACGACACGTAGGCGAGTCCTGCTAAAAAAAACGTGCATTTTAAGTAAGTTATTTTTTCGGTAACTGTCCAGAACACTAAAGCTATAACTCAGTTTTCTGCTAATTCTATTTATTTTTGAATATGTATTATATTCCTATCACTTATGTATATTGCTATTTATGGTGAAATTTGAAAAAGTACCAGTATTAAATGGATTTAATTTGTTCACACACATTTTATATTTACAGAAGGTTTATGCGGCCAGCACTGTGTTGATTGTGTTGCCTTAGTAGTTTTATTTGTGATTTTTTTATATAAATTGTGGCGACACTTGTGGACTTTCAATCTTGAACTTTTAGGTTAACCCTTTGTTGACGGACGGTACTCTAAAGTACCATTATTGAAATTCTCTATAAACCTCTTATGGTAGCATAAAACGTTCTCCTAGCCGGTCGGTACTTTCACGTACACCCTTTTCTATTGGTCGAATCAGTTGCCGCCAGAGTGCAGGGCGCATTCGAATGAATATCGCAGTATGTTATGAACCACTACTGTGAGAAGTGATTTATGTGTCAACTGCAATAAATATATTTATCTGCCGTTTATTCTATGACGTTATTGAATACTAGAATAGTTTTTTATAGCTAGGGTGAGTTTCGTGAAGTGAAAAATTAGTTATTTCACATAATACTTGAGAAACTGTTTTTATTTAGATTATTTTCGATAAGGGACTCTCAAGTACCGTCAGGCTAAGAACCATTGAAATGGACGAAGAGCAACCGGTAATATTATTCAAATTTCTATTCGCACTAATTTTAATTCACACTTTTAATATTTCAGTCGACATCTAAAGCTTCCTATAAACGATATAATACAAACAAAAGACCGCTTACAGACTCAGAACTTTTGGAAATTATAGAAAATTTCACATTTGAAGATATACCAGATGATTCACAAATGGACACCGATATCGAGAGTGATTACAACAACGATGATATTGTGTATGAAAAACGACTGGAAAATGTATCTAATACAGTAGTTGGGGATTTTCACGTTGGAGACGAAGTGGATGTCCCTCTGGAAAATGTTGAGGAGGAGGAAGTGGGGAATGAGAATTCTGATAATTTAGTTCAATTGCAAGCTGAAGTGGATAAAAAAAATAGTATCGTAAACAACAATCTAAAATCGAGAAAAAAGCCAACTATAGATAGAAAATGGAAGAAGCGAGAGGCAATTACTTTCATCCCAAGTTATGAGTATCCGGAAGGTTGCTTGGAAGATACATTTGTGGGTTGTGAAACAGCCACAGATATTTTTGTAACTGTTATAAACCCAATTTTGAAGAATTTGGTTGAGCAGTCAAATCTATATGCGGTACAAAGAAACAAAATTCTAAACATTAATACAAATGAGCTGTTGGTCTTCATAGGTTTGAATATGGTAATGGGATATCATAGACTTCCTAATTGGAGGCATTACTGGTCTACATCTACAGACTTAGGCATTTCTCTAGTCTCTTCTACTATGTCTAGAGACAGATTTGACGCGATCCTAAGTAACCTTCATATTAATGATAACGCACAAATGCCAATTGACAACAAAGACAAACTGTATAAAATACGGCCATTGATAGAAACTTTGAACGAATCATTTAATTCTCTCTATAATGGTACGAGAATGTTGAGTGTAGATGAATCTATGATAATATTCAAAGGTCGTAGTTCATTGAAACAATATAATCCCATGAAGCCAATAAAACGTGGATATAAAATTTGGTGTTTGTCTGATCAAAAAGGTTACACAAAGAAATTCCAAATATATGAAGGCAAAAACGAAATAGTCAAAGCTAAATACTCAGAATTCGGGCTTGGTGAAAGGGTAGTTTTGAGTTTGAGTGAAACTGAATGGGGAAAAAACAGAATGCTGTACTTTGATAATTACTTCACTTCACTGCCTCTACTGGAAAAACTAAAAGCTGAACAAACACTAGCTTGTGGAACCATCAGATCTGATAGGTCAGGACTTCCCAAAAACATGATCGATAATAAAGCTCTAAAACGTGGACAGTATGACTTTCGCTTTTCTTCTATGGACGTAGGAGTTTGGAAGTGGCAGGATAATAAAACCGTCTATTTCGCTAGTAACTTCCACGGTAGTGAAGAAACCTCTGTAGAACGCACCCAAAAAGATGGATCAAGGCTGCCGATCTCAGCTCCGATGGTCGTTAAAGATTATAATAAATACATGGGAGGCGTGGACCACGCAGATAGATTGAGGTCCGTTTACGGAGTCAACAGACGATCCAAAAAATGGTGGCACCGTTTGTTTTGGGGTCTAATTGATATGGCTTTTGTGAATTCCTATATAATTTATTCGGAAATTAGAAATGAACAGTCGTTTCTAGATTTTCGCCGGTCAGTTGCGATGGGGTTACTAGCACATAAACAATGTGGAACCAATAAAAAACGTTCTTCTGCTGTGACTAACGTTTCCTCTAATAAAAAAAGGCGTGGCCATGGATATTCTATTTCCTCAGATGTTCGTCTTTCAAATCGAGGGGCTCATTGGGTCATTTTCGATAATAATCGAGGCAGATGTGAAGTTTGTAGTAAAAAAGGCATTCAATCTAAACCACTGTCAAAATGCTCTATATGTCGTGTATCTCTCTGCTGTAACGCTACCAAAAACTGTTTCTTAGAATTTCACCAGGTATCCTTTTAGACAAAATTCGTGCAGTATGTCAAACATTTGTCATTTTGTATCATGCTTATCAATAAATAGAAAATATGGTTCCTATTCAGTTAATTATTTTTACAATATGCAGTATGGACAAAGTACAAAAAGTTCCAGTTGTAAGCATCACAATCATGTCCGAACGCCTAACGGTACTTCAAAGTACCACCATGAATATTTTTGGAAAAACTTCAAATAAAAATTTATAAAAAATTGTAGGTGTTTTTTTACCTATTTCAAATCCTACTATAAAAAAATTTTCTGAAAAAATCGAAGTTGTAATAGGTCAGGCAACAAAGGGTTAAACCGTGCAAGTCGTAAAAGTTAGGTCAAATGCCAGTGTTGTTTCTTTTCTTGCCATGGAGATATTCAATCGTAATATTTTCAGAGCATATGTGATAAGTCGAAAGATCTTCTTTCTTGAAAATAAAACTGTCTGAGAAGTGAGTAATTTTCGAGAGGTTTCCGAAAAAATAATTGTACCTGTTACTGTAAAAATATCCCTTCAAATATAGATCAAAGTTCGAAAACAATGATTGTGTGTGCGAGTGAAAATATTATTTCCATTAACATGAAAATAAATTTTTTCTTTTTCATAATTGAAATCAAATTCAGAACTTGGTTTTATATAGATTCTTTAAGTGATATAAAATTGTTATTCTACTTGCAGTCGAATTTCTTGAAATTTTAGTACATATTCGATGCTGTTGATATTTCTTCAATTTCTACAGTATATAAAAAATTAGTGAAATGGAAGTTTTCATACCTGAATACTAGAAAATGAATATATCGTAAGCTTACTTTAAGCTTCATAATTTTTTGTGACGTGTACTTTTATTAATATAAATCCCAGATTGATGGTTATAATGGCTTTGAAATCATTTCCTATGTTTCCAATTGAATTTCTGTATGAAACTCGATTTGCTTCAAAAGATAAATTTCTATATTTGAACAGGTACTGGTAGACCGAGAGATACTGGAAGGATTTGTCAAGTAATTTCTCACAGTATGGCGCTTTTAGGGGGGTTCATATACGTAATAAATTGAAGGAAAATGATGTTATAACCGGTGGTGCGCGAAGTTATTCGAATTTTGAAAAATTACATGTTTGAGGGGGTATGGCGGTTATTTTGGACCGTCGGAATGGTACGGCGTGGTGATTTTCATGCAAGATTAATAAAAAACCATTGTTTAAAAAAAATCAGCCTGTAAGAAATAAATAAATTAAAATTTAAAAAAATTATTAAATAAAAAAAAACATTTTCAAAAAAGTATGGCGGGCCGAAGACCCACCGGAGAAGTATGGCACATAGCGGGCGTCGGATTTTTGTTTGTTAAAATACCGATAAATTGAAGAAATTTTGTGAAAGAAATTGTTTGACACCTTCGGATTTTCGAGCAATTTTAATTAATTATTTTGTAATTGCACCACCGGTAAGAAAATCATTTTCCTTCAATTTATTACGCATATGAACCCACCTATAAGCGTCATAATGACTTCAGAAATCCTTCCAATATCTCTCGGTCTATGAAGAGATGATTGCTCCTCATATTATTTACACGATTTTTTTCTGTTTTCAGTTTCGCAGTTGTATATAGCTAGGAATCACGAAACCACTATGATGTAATTATACTGTTAATATTAACCCATACTTCTAATAATATTAATTCTTTCACATATTTTGTTCTCACTATGTCTTTCAAGATATAATTTATCAGATTTATTCGTTTGTTTTGGAATAACTGAAATTGTGTTTTTGAAAAAAAAATTAATTTTTTATAAGCAATTTAAAATTGATAAAATTTCATGAAGAATCGAGTGACACATTGGTCACGATAGGTGGCCATGTTTGTGACGTCATAATGTTGAAGGAATTTCTCGATAGTAGTGTCAACGGCTTCTACGTGTAAATTGACTGAAAAGTGCAAACAATTATTTATAATAGCTACTTTTATTGAGTCATGTGTAGTAAAGGATGCATACAACCAATTCGGATAATATCATAGAGATATTACAGATAGAGGCGACAAGCCATAGGCCGCTCTGTAAGTGGCAGCGTCAGTCTCGAAACTCAGTGGGAGCGAAAGAGAGAGACGATCACAGGGTTTTTCTGTCCTTGTCTACGCATACCACGCGTATTATTATTAGAGAGAGACAGCCTAACATTCAGATTCTCTCTCCCTCACCCGAGCTAAACGGTTTCAGGCTGGCTTGTCACCTCTATCTGTAATATCTCTATGGATAATATACCTGATGTATAACATTTTGTCCAACATTTAAAATTTTTTTTTTGGGGTTTTGTTTTTGTAGGATTCGTACCTAATGGTACGAAGCAACCAGAATAACATTTTAGGTTTATATATAGGATATATATATGTATTCATAAGTTTATAAAGGAATAAAAAAAACAAACTTTTCACAGGTTGGAATAAAAATCTATTGAGTAAACGCGTTTCGTCATAACATTGACTTCATCTCGTACTAAACTCTGTTATTACAAAACAATCTATTTATACGAAAATTGAATATAACAGAGGAGTTCCTAGAGAAACTAAATAACAATAAGCAATTCATTCAGAGCTATTAGTAGGTACATTGAACAGATTAAGGAGAGGGGAAGGGTTTACTTCAATCTGGTCGTTAACTAGGTTTCCGGAATTTTTATATTTATTGATGTATAGGGATTCCCAACAGTTGGTTTTATGGAGACTATTTTCTAATTGTAATATATTATAATTGTGATTAAAGGTATGGTTTTTTTGAATAAGATGGCACGCATAATTAGAGTCAGTTTTCTGCTTAATATAGCTCCGTTGGTGGTCGTGTATTCGAGTTTTGAAATTTCTAATGGTACGTCCTATATAGAATTTTTCAAAATCGTTACAGTCGAGTCTATAAACACCAGTACGTTCATCTCTATGAATTTTTGATTTGTTGTTTTTGATCAATTTTCCAATGCTATTGTTGGGATTAAATTAAATTTTGAAATTTTGTTTATGAAAAAACACAATTATAATATATTACAATCAGAAAATAGTCTCCATAAAACCAACTGTTGGGCATCTCTATACATCAATAAATATAAAAATTCCGGAAACCTAGTTAACGACCAGATTGAAGTAAACCCTTCTCCTCTCCTTAATCTGTTCAATGTATCTACTAATAGCTCTGAATTAGTTGCTTATTGTTATTTAGTTTCTCTAGGAACCCCTCTGTTATATTCAATTTTCGTATAAATAGATTGTTTTGTAATACCATAAACACAATTTTTTCAGTATGAGTATACAGACTTAAAAATGTTCATAAACATAATTGATTAACAATTTTTTAAAGCATCTATAACTATTCGAGTTTTCTATATTTTTTGGCAAAGTGTTATATAATCTGATACCCTTACTGAATGTTGAGTTTTTCATCTGTGTGGTGTTATAGGAATTCACATAAAAATTATTTCGCTGCCGTGTTTCATATCCATGTATATCATTAACGTTCTGCAAATATTCCTTCAAATAACTAGGTGTCATGTTATGTTCTATTTTATGAACATAATCAAGTGTTCTAAATACAATTCTCTGATTCACGTTCATTAGGCTTAAGACTTTCAGCATCATTTTAATGGGTGTTCTCCTATTGCACTTCAATATAATACGCATACCCCTATTTTGTATTTTCTGGATACTATCCTTGCAAGTTTTTTGCAACACAAACAATACTGATGAGCAATAATCTACATGTGGCATTATCATTGTTTTCAACAACAAAAGTCGTATATTCATGTTAACTTTATTGCTGAGTCTTGCAAGGAAGTATACTTTTCTTGACATTTTGTTACATATATATTCAGTATGTGATTTAAAATTCAAAAATTCGTCCAAAATAATTCCCAAATATTTAATTTGGTGTACTCTCTCCATGCTATTTCTATCTATTTCTAATGTAAGGTTGTTGATATTACCTTGCATTAGCTTGTATCTACTCCCCATTTATATGTATTTAGATTTACTTATATTCACCTTAAGGTGGTTGTCACATAAATATTCAAAAAGTCTATTTAGATCCTCATTAACCGAATTAAACATCTGATCAACATTATCACCTGTGATATATAATATGGTGTCGTCTGCGAACAGAGACAAATCACAATTGCTTATATAATTCTCCATATCATTTATATATAAATTGAACAAAAATGGTCCTAGGACTGTTCCCTGTGGCACTCCATGTAGCGTCATCCTTGGGGATGAAACGCTATTTCCATATTTAACTTTTTGGTATCTATTATTCAAGTAGGAGCAGAACCATTGATACACTTCGCCATTCAATCAAATTTTTCTCAATTTATATAGTAGTAGTTGTCTATCTATCGTTTCGAAGGCTCTTTGAAAATCCAAAAATACTAGTTTAGTACGAGATGAAGTCGATGTTATGACGAAACGCGTTTACTCAATAGATTTTTATTCCAACCTGTGAAAAGTTAGTTTTTTTATTTCTTTATAGTTATGAATAAGAACTTTCACCAAGTAAATGCCAACTCAATTCAATATATTTATTAATATATTGACGATAACAAGATTTAATCGATTTAAAGCCAGAACAATGTATCAGCTGTGAGCTAGGATGAGTAGAAATTAACATTGTGACGTTACACTGTCACGGGTTTGTTCGTGAACTGTCCGCGCGTTTTCGGTACTGGATCCAAACATTTATTTTTTATTTATTATAAATTTTCAATTAGAGCAAAAAAAATTGAATATAGTTTTGTTTGAAATGTATATATGATCTTTCCATTTATTACAATAAACATTTTTTTTTCAAAAACCCAATTCCTGTCAAAATAAATGTGTTCATCGATTTCAGTTCAGTTTGTGAGATATTGTTCATAATTTCTGTAATTTATAATTTGAGCATTATTGAACAATGTAAGATTTATAATGTGAAATATTCGAATGAAGTTGTAATATAATTTTTGTTTATTCTACTAATTTAAGTATACAGTCAGTGAATTCTACAAAATAAATTTCATATTGAAAAATATGTGATGCAAGTAAAAGATTATTCAATCTTAAATTGAACCTTCATTCAATATCTATATGTTGAATTCATTGATATAGAAAATTCAGTAAATTTAGTTTAGCTAAAAACTTTTGAAAACATTTCAAGCAGTGCATATTTTAAGTAACAAACTAGGTGGCACTACTGGCGGTTAGGGAAGGTTTTTTAAATTATGAAAAGAAAGTGGAAGAAATCTCTGCCTTATTTATGTTTGGCGTAATGCCGAAAGTGAACAGGTACTAAATTACAGGTCGAAAACGCTGAAATTTCCCAATTCACGAGATTGTTTCTCTGATGATTTGGTCTAGAACAAAATATTTTCCAACTTCAAACTTCAACTTATCAAAAGACAAGTATTGAATCTCAGTATTTCATTTCAAAAATTTATTAATAGCGAAGAGCTATAAATGAATTTTCGGCCCTCACAGTCGAATTTAAGAAATCAAATATTCATTTTCAATACCTGTTTTATTCAGAATCGTTCATGATGCTTGAATTTAGGTTGATGTATTTTTTTGGTTTTTAAACAATTGTTTTTCAAGATACCAACAACTGTATTCTGTTAAAACTTATATACATGACATGAAAACAAGTAATGAACTTCCTATTTTTCAATTTTTTAGATTTTTTTTGCGTGGTGGCCATTTCCAAGCGATTTTTAACGGTAATAAATTACGTAGAGATTTGAAGTGTTTATGTTCAGTTATAAATAATTTCATCAAATTGATTTGCCTTCTTTTGAAATATTTGGTGTTATTTTCAACGTAATATCGAATTTTGTATTTTTGATATATTTCAGTTGAAACAGAATATGTAAGGCTAGTACTCTCTGGTGAACTGATTTAGTTTAACTAAGGACCGAAGAAAATACTTTAACCTGAATTCTAGCATGAGGAATAGCAAAATACACCATTTTGATATAATAGAATATCAAAAAAAAATAGAATTTATTAGATTTTTTAACCACGCAACTCTTAATTTAAAAATATTTCTTCGCATTTCCTCGAAGTTTTTTCAAATTTTACTTACTATTTTATTATTAGTGAGAACCACTTGGAAAATTTTCGGCCATCACTGATATTTGGAATATTTGTGTTCGACACCAGTTTTATAGCGTTCAGGAGTTATTGAAAAAAAATAAAAAACGTTTTCTTCTGGGTCAAGTCCTCCGAAAAAAATCCCAGAAGTCGAAAAGTTTCGCCGTTTTCCTTACATCTTACGCATGCTTTAGGCATTAGAAAATATCGCTCAAATGACTTATTTTGAAAATCCTACCTGAATCACCTTATATAAATTGTATTATTCAGTTTGGTGCCGCCTAGTGAAAATTCCTTAGAAAATATGCTCTGACTTCAACATTTTGATTGGAGCATTTATCAAGAAGATTTGTTAGAGTAACTTAATTTCATTGATATAGTAGCACTTTGGAGGTAGGGTATTTTATCCTTTTGCTAATATTTTCAACATAATTAGTAATTTAGCTGACTTTAGAATGGTAATATAGTTCTTTATATTTAATTCCTTTCAGAAAAAATTATCTTATTTTCACAAAATGGTATCTGCTCACTAGTCCGTAATAAAAGTTCTGAAGTAGTTTTAATGACATCAATGACGTTGAGTGTAAATTACAATAAACTGAAACACATATTTTTTATTTAGTGCAATGCGTTCTCTGCACGTTGATTCAAAAACTTAAGTTATGTCTTTCATAGCATTATTTATTTAAATGCATTTGCTACTATAAAAATATAATTTTTTCACTTAATGAAGGTTCTATTTATAATTATGAGTATATATTGAATAAATTTGTGAATACATAGTCAGATATATATATATATATATATATATATATATATATATATATATATATATATATATATATATATATATATATATATATATATATATATATATATATATATATTTTTTTATATATATATATATATATATATATATATTTATATATATATATATATATTAATTAATATATTTATAAATATAAATATATATATAATATATATATATATATATATATATATAATATATATATATATGTATATATATATATATATAATATCATGTATACTTTAATTTTTTGTATGTAGGTTTGAGATTTAATCAATCTAATGTAATTAGTGAATTGAAGATTCAAGAAAAATTTTTATATGCGATTATATGTGTATGGCAAGATTTGATATTTCAAAGATAGTCTATTTGTATAAAGGTATAATATGTTTAGTTTAATAAACTTTATTCCATACGAAAATTTTTTTGTCGTTATACCATCTATCGAATTACCTAATTGAAATATGCAACTTCATGATAATTACGCTGATTTCTCTTTCAGAGTGTATCATTCGAATAATATCATAAATAGTGTTTATGATACTTACATTTACCCACAGTTAAATGATTTCAACATTTTGCGTTTATATGATCATTTTGATTAAAACTCATTATTCATAATGTGCTATGAGCCAAAATAAAAGTCATACATTGTTGTATGAAATATGTCAATGAAACGAACATTCGAGAAATTGATAATTTATTTATGTTATTATGGAATATATAAAAATATAAAATTATATAAGTTAAATAGCTATTTATTGAATTAATGTTGAATTGTTTGTATTCAATGTTGCATTACTTTCAGCCATTTCCTTCATCCATTTCAGAAATACGTTAACCAACTCAATTCTTTGCTTCACAACCTGGTCCTCTCCTTTGATTTGAAGTAAATCTTTTGTACCTTTTTGTAACATGTTATTATAGTACTTACTAGATTTTTGCACGTCTGTATTCAGTTTTTCTAATCTTTCTTCTAATTGTTTCGCTGCTTTTTTGAACTTGTGAATGTCCTCAAATTGCTTATAGTCCCTTTCTTCATGATCATTTGATTCTTTAACTAAATCATTTTGGATTTCTGTCTCTGAACTGCTTTTCTTCTTAATTTGATTAAGCTCAGAGTACTGGTGTTCCAAGATATTTTCCTTGGATGATTCATCCATGGATCGTTTATTTAGTCTATGAATTTTGTTTTGGTATACGTTCGATTCGGAGGAACCCGTATGATGGCTCGCCCGTTTGGTTTTAATAGCCAAAGTTGCAGAATCGGTATTCTTCGATTTATATGGCCCATTTACATCCAAAGACATTTGTGGACCATTAAATATTTCCCCCATGTTATTATCAAGTTGTCTCAATAACTGCTTTTTATGAGAACATGTAGCATTTTTACATTCACATAGTTTATTTATGTCAACTGCCAGAGTTAATGAGCCATCCTTATCTTTAGAAACTTTGAGTGGCAATTTAATACCATTTCCCATGAAGTAAACATCGCTGTTACTACCCAGATGCATGTTTTCAACTGCAGGTACAATTTTTCCAAAATGATGCAAAAATTCTTTTTCTTGTGGCGTTATCAGTTTATCGATATTTTCTTCAATAACGTCATTATTTTCTCCTTTGAAAGAATCTCCGATTATCTCAGGATTTTCATCGAATTTTGATTCTTTTAATTGGGTCATTCCAATCTCGGCAGGATGATCTATATTCCCTACTCCCTGTTCCGAAGGTGAAATATAAGTGGGAATATCAATTTCACTTCTACGTTTTTCTCCAGAAGCTGGTGCAGGTGGGATACTGCTGATCTTAGGATTTTCATATGAAATTTTGGATGGTATCATATCTTTTGGGGAAAATTCATTATTCATGCTACTTATCAATTCTACATTCTGACCAGATAGATCAGACATAGCTTCTGGGTTAACTTGAGCTTCACTTACCTGGTTACCAGTTGTTTTCTTCGTAATGGCAAATTTCGATTGATCGTTTTGAAATATTGATTTATGTTTCTCAGTTACATCTTCTAATTGATAATTTTTGTTGTGTTCATTCATATCTGGTATCTCAGATTGTTCATTGGAATTATGATGTATGAAGCGAGAATCACTTTGCAGCTTTATTGAAGAGTGATCTAATGACTCGTTCGATTCTATACTTTCTCCTAAATTGTTTGTTGTTCCAATTACCTCGTGATCGCCGAAATTTTCTTCAATTTTGTTTTCATTCAATCTACTGGAAAGTTTCTTCGAATTTAGATTATCATCGATCATTTTTCTGTTATGTATGTCAGCTGCATTGTTTATTCCACTGATATCTTCATTCTCTTGACTTGTCGAAAAGTCACTCATTCTGTTATATTTTTCTGGCTGCTTGTATTTCTTATATTCTGTGTTCATAATATTGTCATTACCTGACTTTTCAAACGACATTGGTGTCGTCAATCCATTTGGGACTTTGATTTTGCTATCTACACTTTTATCCGTGAAAAAATCATCAAATTTAGTGGACGTTTTTGGTCCATTATTATCTTCGCTTTTTGTTTTCATTTTCTCGAAATTACCACGAAAATTATCATCCAAATCTGTTGTCAATCCATCTTCTGAATCAATCATTAGGTTTGCTTTCAGACCTTTCTTCTTGTGAAGTTTTATATTAGTTTTTGATAATTGATTGAAATTATTTTGTGGATCGCGCAATGAATCTTCATATCTATTATGGTGTTTATGTGCATCTGATCTGAAGGATCCTACTTTAGAATTATTTTCATTACTCTCTTCAATAGGTTCTTCATTTTCTAGGACCGGATCCATATTTGAAATTTTATCAATATTTTTATCTACAAACTTGTTCTGCTCTACTTGCTTATCATTTTTGTGAGTTTCATATGAGTCGATTCCTTCGGGAGCAGAATGTCTATATGAATGACCATACCCTCCATATCCTTGATTTATATATGAATGTTCATATCCGTAGGAAGGTGCATATGATCCTCCTTTCTTTTTATTCATTTTCTTTTTTTTGTGAAAAGTTCTAGCTTGGTCATTTTCTTCCACCAATTCCTCAGATGAACTTTTGTTCTCTGCTATTCCTTGTTCTCTAGAACGTTGTTCGGCGTTTCCACTTTTTTCTGTGTTTCCTGTTTGTTCTTCATATCGTCCTTTCTTGATTGGTGATGCATTTCTCATTGAACCTACAAGGTTCATTTTCTCCAAAGCTTTTAGTTGTTCACTTATTGAGTCAAATATTTTATTTCTGACGGAATGGTTCAAATCTAGTTTCGTATTTGGTGTATTGATTCTAGATTCTACACTTGGATTGTCTTGTATTACTTGCGGATTTTTAGCCTGCTTCCTCTCGATATTTTCTTCCGAATTTTCATCTTCTACAGGTTCAATGGCTGCTTTGTGACGATACCCTTCAATCTGAGGGAGAGATCCTGATCGATACAAATTGGGTTGAATTGGATAGAACGGTAATAATTGGTCCTGTTCTTTACTACATCCTACGGTTTCATTGTTTTGTTCTCCATGTACTTGTTCTTCCATACCGACAACGTGTGATTCGACATTTTTGAATTTGGCTTCAGCCTAAAACAGATTCCAATAAAAATATTTGTAGATAAGCGGGCTCTCGAAAGTCAGTAAGTACCTAATTAATGTTTTTTTTGAAGATACAGATTGATTAATACAAAATGGTGTGATGTTATTTAACCATTTAATTCGACGAGATATCAATAGATTCAAATACCTCGATAAAGATATTCTTGATTTGTAATTCAACATGTTTTATAATCATGAGCACAATACAAAAATGTAAGAGAAGTTTACAACAAAATATGTTGAATGTTTCATTGTAATATGTAAATAAAATGGGTTTTTCCTATGATGCAAGAATAGGATCATGTTAAATCTCATCAAGTCACTCGCTAAGTGATTTCTTATAATCATCATGAGCACAATACAAAAATGTAAGAGAAGTTTACAACAAAATATGTTGAATGTTTCATTGTAATATGTAAATAAAATGGGTTTTTTCTATGATGCAAGAATAGGATCATGTTAAATCCCAACAAGTCACTCGCTAAGTGATTTCTTCATAGGAATTTTGATTTTCTGGTATAATGTATTTCAGTCTATAAATATTCCCTAAATTCGAGGCCACACTCGCAACAAAGCTAGCGAATAAATAATGATAAATACTTATTTTCTACAGAGTGCATTAAGCTATTTCTAGAAACTATCAACTATATCGATAGTAAACTATCAACAATTCGATAATAATATATAGGATTATTTTGAATGGAAATGATCTCATCTATCACCTCTTTCTTTCATTAGGACGCCCGCCTTTGGACGTATTTTATAAATATATATATATATATATATATATATATATATTTATATATATATATATATATATATATATATATATATATATATATATATATATATATTTATATATATATATATATATATATATATATGTATATATATATATATATATATATATATATATATATATATATGCAACGAACTGCAACATATGATGACGCAACTCAAGGAAGCTTCTAAACAGGTTGGACTAAAAATGAACTTAAATAAGACCAAAGTTATGAGTAACGAAGAATTACATATAACTATCGATAACCATGTCTTCGAAACGGTAAATGAGTACGTTTATCTCGGTCATTCTGTCAAACTTGGTAAAGATAATCAGACTTCTGAGATCACCAGGAGAATACGAATGAGCTGGGCTGCATACGGGAAGTTAGGGCATATCCTAAAAGATGTGAATATACCTATTAATCTTAAAAGGAAGGTATACGATGCCTGTGTTTTGCCAGTAGCAACTTATGGTTTGGAAACTGCAACCCTAACACAGAAAAGTGCACAACGCCTTAGAACAACGCAAAAGGCAATGGAAAGATCCATGCTCGGAATAAGTCTGCGAGATAGAATACGCAATACGGAAATAAGAAGACGCACGAAAGTGAAAGATATCATCGAACGGGTGGCTGAGCTTAAGTGGCGATGGGTGGGACATGTGGCAAGGCAAGATCCTACCAAATGGACAATCAGCATTGTTAAATGGCGACCACGACAATCTAAACGGAGCGTAGGAAGACCTCAAAAGAGATGGCTCGATGATATCAAACAAATTACGGGCAGAAACTGGCATCAAATCGCCCAAGACAGAATAGCATGGAAAAATATGGAAGAGGCCTATATCCAGGAGTGGATGAGTACAGGCTGAGAAGAAGAAGAAGAAGATATATATATATATATATATATATATATATATATATATATATATATATATATATATATATATATATATATATATATATATATATGTATGTATGTAAATATAATAAAACACATATATAAATTGAATACCTATATAAAATAGTTATTTATGTACCAAGGGCATTTCCAAGTGCGTTATATAGATCATAACGCCCGGAGGGAAACATTCGGCCCGAATACTTTTGTCATCATATTTAGTGAATGTCATTGCTGCTTCTTTGTGTAGTCTTATAGAAATAATGGAAATGAAAATGAATTTTCCCAAGAATATCATAGAAAATGCAGCCAGAGCTGCGAATAATTCATTGCCGGAGAAATCCAGAGTCGTATACGACAAGCATTATGAAGTATTTAATCAATGAAAGTTGCTTCATTTCTCCTCGTACAATTAGCGGACGTTATGATTCATAACGCCCGCTCATTACGCCTTAGGCTTAGGGCATAATGGGCGTGTTTATAGCAACCGTATCCAAGGTGAAATAAACATATATTATACAAGTGAAAGATAAATATTACTATATTTTATCGTTTGTTCTATGTGCCTACGAATGATTTTTACTATGGAGGGTTAATAAAGATACGTTGAAGAGAGATTGTTGAAAAGTGTTGATTCCCGCACAGAATGGCGAAGGAGCCGGCCAAGTGAAAATATTTTGAGATTTATTTACAGTGATCTCGTGTCACAAATGCTATATATTTATATATAATATATATATATATATATATATATATATATATATATATATATATATATATATATATACGTATATATATATATATATATATATATATATATATATATATATATATATATATATATATATACGTATATATATATATATATATATATATATATATATATATATATATATATATATATATATTATATATGTATTTATTCCTAATTTTCTGGAATAACGGCCCTGCACAGAGAACTGATTACGCTATTACGCCTTCACAAAGTGTCAAAATATTCAATGTACATGAATCTCTTCTTGTGTGTTATGACTTTTATATTTGAGGAGTGATTCCTTTTTCACTCGGTCTAATACCATTTTCCAAATATCGTTCCTTTCAGTAGCTTCAAAGGACTTGTATTTTCCTTGAATTTGCTCTGCATTCTTTTGCATTTCTCATTTTACAAAATTATTTTGAAATAATTCAAGGGTGAACGAATATTTTACTTGTATCTGGCAAAATATCTACTTCATATGCCCAGTCGTTCTGAAAACAATTTTGAATCAGCCCTACAACCCAATTGGTTCAAGTAAACGGAGAATATAAGTAATATAGATATGAGATATTTTCAATTTATACGAAACTGTACGTATCGGCATATGTATATCTAGAAAAAATATCAATTAAATTAATCACGTGATTATTCAATCAATCAACGAAATGAACACAGCATGATTGGTAAATCGTTAAATAATTATAAAATATGTATATTCACCTTTTCATAAGCACTTTGAATTATGTTGTCTATTTGTCCACCACTGAGATGCCCCTTCTCATGTTGATTTTCTCCAGCCGTATTCAGCTCATTCTCCAAAATTCTCAAAAAATTGGAATCACCAATTTTCTCCATAATATTATGTTTGATCTGGATTGGAATACTTGATTTCACTAAAATAATGGCTCTCTCAAAATGGTTCGTCCCAATATCAAAATGATCATTTGTTCCTGCCAATCTCGAGAGTATGTTCAATAATATACCAGAGTTGATCATTCCCAACACATAATAGCGACTCTCACCTCCATTTTCACTCACTTTCTCAACTGAAAATGAAACAGTATAAAGATTTAGAGAGAAGTCATTCTTAATTCATTAAAGTATAGATTTCCTGAGCTGAGGCAGAATTATGTAAATGCAAAAAAGAATCATTACAGATTAATAGAACAGACAAAACAGGAGTTTTAGCAGAATATAATAAAAAATAGTTTTGATAAAAATAAAACTACTTGGACTATAATTGCTGAATTGACAAAAAAGAAAAAAATTAGGAAGAATCTTTTAATTAAACATAATGATGATTGCATTTCGGTTCCTTTCTTTGTTTCTAATTTGTTCAATGATTATCTTAAGAAAATTCCATATGATATACAGAATGAGATACCACAGAATGATCGAGTGGATGTGCCTGTTGAGTCATCTGTAAGGTGTAGATTTCCCTCGAAATTTTCTCTATGCCCATTTACCGAAGGTGAGCTATATGATTTGTTGAATAGCAAACTTAAAAATAAACATTCATCAGGCGCTGATCATGTTCCAAGTTTCTTGGTTAGGAAGGTTTTGTGGTCTATTATTAAACCCTTAACTTTTTTGGTCAATCTCTCATTTTGTTCTGCAGCATTTCCATCTGTGTTAAAAACCGGTAAGGTGACACCGTTATACAAGAAAGATGATAGTATGAATATATCTAATTATAGGCCAGTTACTGTACTGTAGTTTGTCTAAGATTTTTGAATATGCATTTTTGGATAGTTTAAATAGTTTCTTACATGAAAACAATATCATATTTGTGGACCA
Organism: Cynegetis impunctata; assembly: GCA_030704885.1. Lineage (NCBI taxonomy): Eukaryota > Metazoa > Arthropoda > Insecta > Coleoptera > Coccinellidae > Cynegetis > Cynegetis impunctata. The sequence continues at coordinate 412,767 of JARQZK010005111.1, read as the reverse complement.
GCATGGTTTCATGAAAGAAAGATCAAGGATTACAGCTATAGGTTCATTTTATCATAGAGTAATACGACAGATCGAGGCAGGCGAGTGCGCCCTGTTGGGATTTTTTGTGATCTCAGCAGGGCGTTCGACTGCGTCGATCACATGGTCTTATTACCTAAATTATCTAAATATGGAATAAATGATTCTGCTTTAAAATGGATGAAGACATTTCTTGAAAACAGAAAACAATATGTTAGCACTTTTTTTTAGCAATGAGAAAACGGAACAACAGATCAGTTCTAGATGTGTGAATGTAAACATAGGTGTCTCACAAGGCTCTATATTGGGCCCGATGCTGTTCGTTCTTTATATAAATGACATTGAATGTATATCTGCCGATGCAATGACTGTTTATGCTGATGATAGCTCTTTTTTAGTATCTGAAAAACTAGATATTAGTTTGGAACGCAAATGTATTGAAGTAGTAGATGCAGCGAATAGATGGTTTGGTCATAATTCCTTGTTTCTTAACAGCAATAAAATGGCTCTTATACGGTTTCATAATTACCAGAGAAAGTGCTCTAGAGTAAATGTTTATGCAGGGGAAAATCTGCTTGAACAAAGTGATAATGTGAAATTTTTGGGAGTCTATTTGGATGAATATCTCAATTTTAAAAATCATTGCTAATATGTTTCGGGAAAATTGAATAGTGTAGTTTATATGTTTAAAAACTTGCGCACTGTTTTAGATGAAAAACAACTAGTATCTATTATGCTCACGCAGAATCGAGATTACGATATGGTGTCATTTTCTGGGGTTGGTCATCTCTTGCTTGTAAAGTTTTTTTATCACAGAAAAGATTAATTAGATGTATATCTCGTGTTTCCAGTTCAAGTTCCTGTAAGAGTCTTTTTCAAAAACTTGGAATATCAACTCTTCCAAGCTTATTTGTTTTTTAAATATGTAGGTATATATGTTTATACTAATAAGAGTATTCTTAATTTAGTGAAGGATAAACATGAGGTTAATACACGTCAGCAAAATGTATGTATAAGGTAGGATGTAAGTCACCTGACTCTTTGGGGCCACAATTTTTCAACAAACTGCCGAAGTCTGTCATTGAGTCCCCTAGTATAAAAGTGAACAAAAATTTTATGAAATTTTTTTTTTCAAGTTTTTCGTTCCTGATATGATCAAGTATTCAATTATGCGTACCTTTTTGTTGACACCACTGCATTTGTTCGAATTTTTCGAAATAATGGAAAAAAAACCGCAAAAAAAGTCAAATATGTGTAGTCAGTATTATGTTCATTATTCTTATTTCCAACATCCTAAGCATAAACCGTTTTTACGACATAGAAGAGGAAGAATGTGGAAAGGTCATGCATCTCATGAATTTTGGAAATATCATCACAGGGTGTTTCAAATTTTGTGTCGAAAATTGTGATCGAAAATTGGCCATAACTTCTGTTTTTCAAATTATTTTTTTATGATTGCGTTGGATTCTGCGAAGAAAAATAATAATGATAGTTATTTAACATGATTGTGCTCCTAAATTCAATAATTTCTGAATTATTTGAGATTTTCCGTATTTATGGTGTACGTAGAGTCAAATTCATCGAATCCAAAAAGATTCGATGAATATACTTATGAAACCATAGGAACATTCTGTTACCATAGAAGATAAATTATACCATTAATTATTCAAGTGACAAGTCAAATTTTTTTTCGATTTCACAAAATGAACCGTCGCTATTTAATTATTTGATTTTTGATTTATTTCTTATGTTGTATTCTTTCAATTATACGCAATACACATTCAAATACAGTTTCAAATGATATTATTTATTTCAAATTCATGGTGAATGCCACAGAATGTCGAGTATTCATTGAGAAGTATCCCCATTTGTTTCACAATTTCTGAAAATATGTTTCAAACTTTTTAAGTTTTGAAAGTGTTAGAGCAACTAATTATTTATCATAATTTGGTGTACTGAAGTACCAAATCCATATAATGTGTTTTTCATTGAAGAGATGAATTTTCATTCGCTTCGAAATAATTCAAAACACTAATTTCAATATCCTCATCATCAACTATCCTTATTTAGTATTCTATAGGTGCTCTAACACTTCCAAAACTTGAAAAGTTTGAAACATATTTTCAGAAATTGTAAAACAAATGGAGTTACTTCTCAATGGATACTCGACATTCTGTGGCATTCACCTTGAATTGGAAATAAATAATATCATTTGAAACTGTATTTGAATGTGTATTGCGTATAATTGAAAGAATACAATATAAGAAATAAATCCAAAATCAAATAATTAAATAGGGACGGTTCATTTTGTGAAATCGAAAAATAATTTGACCTGTCACTTGTGAATAATTAATGGTATAATTTATCTTCTATGGTAACAGAATGTTCCTATGGTTTCATAAGAATATTCATCGAAACTCTTTGGATTCGATGAATCTGACTCTACGTACACCATAAATACGGAAAATCTCAAATAACTCAGAAATTATTGAATTTAGGAGCACAATCATGTTGAATAACTATCATTATTTTTCTTCGCAGAATCCAACGCAATCATAAAAAAAATTAGGTTTTAATTTGAAAAACAGAAGTTATGGCCAATTTTCGATCACAATTTTCGACACAAAATTTGAAACAACCTGTGATGATATTTCCAAAATTCATGAGATGCATGACCTTTCCACATTCTTCCTCTTCGATGTTGTAAAAACGGTATACGCTTAGGATGTTGGAAATAACGTTTTTATAAAATTTATTTTCACACCCTGTATAACCGGAAGTGCTTGAGCTCCGAAAATATTTTAGCTCTGTAGAAAATCTCGAGCAATATCATAATCCCAATTTTCATATTTCAAATATGTCCAGTTCTCCAGAAACGTCTAATGGGCACTCGAACTTGGGACACCCTATATATATATATATATATATATATATATATATATATATACATATGCATATATTTCAATAATTGCCTGAATTTAAATTCAAATTATCCAGTGATACTAACCTGTTTTACCGTTTCCTCTTCTCAGCATTTGAATATCATGACTATCAAAAGATTCTTCATTTGTTTTCCGAAGGATTCCATTATCAGGTTGTTTCGCATCTGTTTGATCATTTTCTTGACGTCCGATTGGTTCGCTTTTTTCATCCATATCTTCATTATGAGTCCTTTCGAAAGAATCGATGCCTACCCTCGATACCAGTGTTCGATCTTTCAGATCTTCAACGTTCAGAATATCATTTTCCGGGTCGCGAGCTATTCCTACTTCTTCAGATGAAGATATGTCTTTCAGTAATCCCAATTCATTGGGTTTACAATATTGGTGACACTTTCGACAGTCTCCATTCAGTTTACAACTTTTAGAACGTCTACATTGTTCACAGAGGCTTTCGTTAATCTTTAATTTATTAGAAGATCCCACTATAACGTTATGTTTGGCTGAACCTGCTCCAAGGAGAATCCTGAAAAAGAGTAAAAAATAATTTTGATTTCAGCTTTTCAGGTATGGAGTATGTAAATATAAGTATCGAGTATTTTCTAATTACATCAAATGTCCCATGTAGAGGTAGTTTTACATTCAAGTACCGCAGACGATTTGTTTCAGCATAGCTGCAATTCGAGAGAATATAAAAATCTAATAGCATAGTCTATCTGGGGCTATAGTCGTGTATAAATTGTACCGACGTAGATGTGACTGCCTGAGCCTTCTTGATACAACAGCAGAATTTCAGTATTCACGTTTCGAAGTCCAGAGAAGATTTGAATTTATTAAAACAATGGTTAATAATAACAATTTACACATTTATTATAGTTATTAACGTAACAAGGCCGATATGTAGCAAATAACGGATGAGGTTGGATATTGTATTATAACTAACCGAATCCGTTATTTGCGTATCGGCCGTGTGTCGTTAAAAATTTTTCGTAATCCCGTTGAAAGATTAGATTTTGATTCCGAAGAAAGAAAAAACCCCGTACCTCGCAATTCTAAAGAAAAATCCCAACGTCGTGCACTCTGTGGTCATGGAACAGTTTGACAGTTTTATAAACAACGTCAGTTTTTTGTGTTCTCAAGTTCGCTTTAACGACGACCATGGATGAAACTGATGAAATTGAGGAACAAAATCAAATTGCTTTAGAAATATTGGGAGAATCATGTGCAGTGCAGCGAGTGTTGATTAACTGCCGAAAATAACTCAAGAGCGATATCAAAAAGAATATGAAAATTTTGAATACCGGAATGTGGCGTAAAAGCAAGAATGTAAAGGTGGTTAATGAAGATGTATTATTAGCCTATGCGAAATGAAAATCAGAGGTTTATTCTCCCAACTCGCTGTGGACCAAGATTTAAATGTTGTTATTGTAAGCAGAATGATGTTTTGAAATAAATATTTGAACAAGTGATTTCTTAACGGCCGCCGGCCGTTAACACTGACTTTTCAATTGTCATCTGAATACCGTTAAATCAAAATAACAGTATGGGATTACGAAAAAATAAATAACGCATGACGCACGATTCGGTGGAACTTCACCTTCTTCAGATGCTAATGGCAAACTAACTATATTTCTCTGTTATATCGAAAACAAGAAATAAAGATGACAAATTGTGTAGAAGGGGTAAATACACAATTTGTCATCTCTTTATTTCTTGTTTTCGATATAGCAGAGAAACATAGTTTGCCAGTAGCATCTGAAGAAGGTGAAGTTCCACCGTAACGTGCGTCATGCGTTATTTCTTTAAATAAATAAGTAAATTGTTATTATTGACCATTGTTTTAATCTGTTTATTAATTAAAACCATGTATCGGCCCAATCAAATAAAAAAAAAGATTTGAATTGTTCATCATATAATTCGAAGCTGACTACGGAAGAAAATTATGAACATTTGAGAAAATGTTTCAACTAAAATTTTTGTTTTTAATTTTGTTCATTCAATTAAACAAATCCAAATCGTCGGGACTTATCTTGTGGGATGCAAATTCGAGATATTCAGATTTTTCCTATAGTTATATATATATATATATATATATATATATATATATATATATATATATATATCCCTTGCCATCTAATGATAACAATTTTGAATGTTGATATTAGACTGAATAGCACGTAATAAATAACAAAGAACAACCACATTCGGAAAAAAATTTTAGCAGACAAAGTAGTCTTTGTCTACTTTTTATTTATCCCAATATAAAATCAACAATTAGCTTCTGACATGATTTCGTAGATTGAGGTTCTGGGTAATTTTGGTTTTACAGCGGCTCCCATCAGACAAAATACGATAAAATGAAGATAAGAAAGGTTTGTGGAGCTAAAAACCCGTTTTGAGTGGTTTTTGCACCTCAAACCTTCGTACGTAGATTGTGCTGATGTTTGGGAAATGATTAGGCGTTATAAACTTTTTTCAAATTGTTCTTAAGATTTTTAAAATTTTTTCCGAATTGAGTTGAGTCTTTTACTCAACCGCCGCCCTTTTAATGTGAATATTTCATATATTTTCGTGTTGATATTAGGAAGGTGTCCATTGAGATTTTTAATTGATTTGTTTTGCATTGACCATCTTTGCATGCACCCCAAATTCAGTTAGATCGCTAAAAATGTGTAATCGAAATCGGTTTATGTTTTAGGCGTCTGTGCATCTCTCCCGTTCCTTTAAATTGACTTAAGGAGCTGAGGATTTGTGTTCAGGGAAAATAATGAAGAGGGAAAAATACGATCTTAGTACCAGAGCTCTGCTTATAACGTATTTTTTTTTGACTGCACTCTGTATTGTATGAATTTTATATCAGTATAATCTATACCTAATATGCGAAGTATTATATTCGGAAATATTTGAAATGCAGTAAATAACCTCCTAGTCGCGCATGTGACATGCATTACACCCACGATAATATTTGACGCAACATTCTGTTTCGATGTTTGGTCTGACTATTTTCATTCCAATCGATAAATATATTTCGACTTAATTAGACCTTACTGCATATTATTATAAATTCCTCAATGCTCAAGGACAAATCTTTATTACTGAAAAACACTTATTGCCTCTTCTGGAGATGAAATAGTATCTCTGTCTGGAATCAGGATACACAGTTTAAAATTGCATACATAAAAAACAATGATAGGTCCTTACTTAATCAGTCACTTCCTCTGATCATTTTTAATGAAACATGACAAATGTAAGTGTAGTAAGACAGATGTAGTCTGTAAAATACTATAAGTACCTAGGTATTCTAAAATCTGAAGTCATATCATTCAAATTACATTGTTTGATAATTTGTTAAGTTTATTCATTGTTATTAATTAAATAGTTTACTGTACCAGAGATTAGTCAATACGCCGTGTATGAAATATACTTATACAACATAAATACATCTAATACTGTTGCGATGTAAATGAGTATCTTGAATGACCAGATCTTTCAGATCGATGAAATAATGAATAAGACGAAGTTTCTGGTTTAAGTGACTGTTTAATAGTGAATCAGTTAAGTGCACAGCTCTGTAAAAGAAAATTAGAGGTAGCGAGAGGGTGTAAACTCCCCACTCGCATAATAGGCGGTAACAAATACTATTACCTATCAACTCCAAATATCCAAAAAAAAAATAATTTTTCACTTCTGTCTTTCCACACGGATTGTTTTTAACGTTTTCTTCCTATCTACTCTATTCTCATTGAAGGTTGTAAACAAACTAATGAATATAGCTATTTACCTAACAAGTGCGGAAAATGAATTTTTCCGCACGAGTCTGCCGTTCACCGAACGACGCATAGCGGAGTTCGGTGAAACAGCCGAGTGCGGAAAAACATTTTCCGCAAGTGTTAGGTACAATAGTTTTTCTACGAGCGTGAGGAAAGTCAACAGAACTAATTAAAAGTTGAGATATTTTTATCTGATTATAAGTGCTTATAGTTTATTTCGAAACATATTTTATTAGATTATTGAGTAAACCTAAATATCTACTTATGTCGATATTTTTCTTGAGCTTGAGCATGGTTTTCAGCATTGAATATTTTTACCAAAGTGTGGATGGTTGACAGGATGCAGATAATTCGGAAAAATAAACTAAATAAATATCTTCTTTAGCAAAACTTGTAATGCCCTTCCTTACGCTCGATTTGCAAAATATCTCGTATTCTTTGATTTTTCTGGTAACAGGTCCGTTTTCTGTGGCAAGAAGAATCTCATCGGGAACTCTCTCGCTTGTATTTTCATCGATTCCCTCGAGACAAATATTTTTAATGAGGATTCACTCATTCACGAGCAAAATATTTTAGAAATGCACTGACAGTTTTCTACTTTTTCCACACGGCGCGGGAAAATTAATTTTCCACAATAAAATGTCTGTGGAAAATTCAATTTTCCGCCCGCTCGTAGAAAAAATATGTTAATTAAGTTACATAGTCAGTTGATATTGCAAATATCAAGCATGAACTTTTATATCTATTCTTTCCTCTTGTTTCATTGACCAGTTCGAAGTATGCGTCTGAAAAAAATGATAACACTAATCTCAGTGATTTGGGTTCCTCACTTTGTGGAATTTAACCCCAATTATTACTTTACTCAAGGAATAGAGCAAATGCTGTGTGAAAAGTCAGTACGTGAGCCTTTTTTTAAACACAAAAAGTGGATATAATTGGACCCAAAGGACTGATTACATTAACGAACTGTAAAGGAAACTGCGCAAATTTTCAGCTGTGAAAGTTTTGCTACATGGCACGATTCACACAACATTTTAACGGATATTAGAGCGCCAATTTCTCTCATGAAAAAAAGCAATTTGTGTTTCATAATCGTGTCTACTTTATCGAAGTATAAATTGAGGCCACGAGAGCAGAAGTGGCCTAAGTGTAACTTTTATGTATGACTCTTTTTATTGTATTTCAATATAATTTTGCATAAACCTTTGATGCAGAAGTGGCCTGGAAAAGGTTTGCAGCTTTTTCCGTAATATTCCGTAAAGATAGTGGCCTAACTCAAAGTGAGTTAGTCATTTTCTGCGAATTTGGACCGCCAAATTCATTGTGGTAGTTTGATGTTTATGAAGTTTTTTTTATGGACAATAAGCCATGCTGATGTTGAAGTTTGAGGTAGACTTAACATTTGTTTCAACAGAAAAGAAGTGATATTTTTATGTCTTTCGTCAAATTCAATTGCGAAATTTGTCTAGTGATGAAAGATTATGTTGAACAAATTATATTAAATAATTAATATTGTAGGCCGTAAATCCATTTCAATTAAAAACTAAATACAGACTTTTTTTTCTAAAAGACATGTTTGTTACATTGTGACGCAGCTTCATTAGGTTGTGATGCATTTTTATTACGTTGTGAAGCACGTTTCGACTTTATGTCTGATGAAGCCCTAGTAGAGGCGAAAACAATTTTTTTGATTTAATTTATAATTTTTCAAAAATGAATCTTGGAGAAAGATAGCTATTACTTATCAAATATACATTTTGATTTGTGATATGTCTAAATCAGCGGTATAAGAAAATAATATAAATTTAAAAAGAAACGATTAGTAAATACCATCATCGAATTACGACAAGAATTGGGAAAATAAACAAATAGATAATTTTAGCTATTTCGGAATGAAAATGTAAATGCGAACAACTGATATAGGTAAATGTAATGATTATAGCATAAATGTTGAACCTTTTTCTTGTACATCTCAGTATTCACTGAATACATGTAATTAATTTAAAAACTTGAACTCAATATGACAATCCAGATAAACGATATACCTATATATATATATATATATATATATATATATATATATATATATATATATATATATATATATATATATATATATATATACACTGTGTCCGTAAAGTATGGAACAAATTCATTTTTAGCTAAACACACCAATTTAAGAAATAATCATGAAACACGTCGATTTTTGATTTTAATTTACCGCATTTTAAAATAATAATCTAATATACAGGGTGAATTACTTTCGAGTAATGACGTCACCGTCATTTTTTTTAAATGGAACATCCCCATTTTGTTTCAATTTTCGGATTACTCTAGCTGAGCTGATTCCAAAAATGTATCACATGTTGATTCCAATTGGTACAGGGTGGACAAAAATACAATAGTTTTGTGTGTGCTCATAAAGTAACGCGTAACATTCTTTATTAGTTAAATTAACAATATTATTAAAAATACTTATTGTCTAGCGGCAATTGGTTTAAATGTAACACCCTGTGGTTTGTTACATTTTTAGATTAATAAAAATGAGCTGTTTCCAAACATGTTTGGTACTTGTGGTCTAGCAGACAGAATATGAAAAATTATTTCTTATCAATTTAAAAAAAACATAGTCGTCTATTTCTTTGTGAAATGTCATTATTTGTTTAGTAATTTATTGATGTTCAGTGACAGTTTAGTACTACAATATTTTTGGCATTCGTGAATGTTTTAATTATTGCTTAGATTTAATTTGAAGTAGAAATGGAGTTAAGTGTAAAACAAAAAATTGAAATACTTATGATGATTGGGTATGGAAACAGATCGCGAACTCAGATGGAAGTGTGCAATTTGTTTAATGATAAATATCCAGAAAGACCTATAGCGCGTTCAACAGTCAGTAAGATTGAAAAGAAATTTCGGGAAACTGGTACGGTTGAAAATGTACGTAAATCAGGTCGTCCCTCTGCAAATGCTGATACAGCATTAGATGTTTTACTGAGTTTTGAAGAAGATGCGCACACTTCTGTGCGTAAAGCTAGTCGCGATATCGGTGTTAGCAAAACAACGGTACACAAACTATTGAAGCTTGAAAAATGGCATCCTTATAAAATCAAACTTGTGCAAAAATTAAACGAAGATGATCCCGATAGAAGAATACAATTTTGCGAAGAAATGATGGATATAAATGTCACCGGGACCCTCTCTTGGTACAAAACATTATATTTTCTGATGAGGCCACTTTCACGTTAAATGGCGAGGTTAACCGTCAGAATTGTAGATACTGGGCAAAAGAAAACCCCCACTGGATGCGTGAGCATCATACACAATACCCGCAAAAGGTAAATGTGTGGGCTGGAATTGTAAGAAATCGAATCATTGGACCCTACTTTATCGAAGGTAATTTAAACGGGGCAACGTACCTTGAGTTTTTAAGGGGGTATCTCGTACCTACTTTACGTAATTTGTTTCCCAGCAGACGTAATCCTGGAGGTTTTGATGAAACTTTATGGTTTCAACAGGATGGTGCACCTCCACATTATGCTGTAGATGTTAGAAGGTACCTAGATGAAAACAGGTGAATTGGTAGACGTGGACCTACTGAATGGCCAGCGAGGTCACCAGATTTCAATCCGTTGGATTATTTTATGTGGGGCCATCTGAAGAATGTTGTTTATAAAACGAAACCAGCAAATATTGAAGAATTAAAAGAAAGAATTCGAACAGAAATGAACAATATTACTCAAGAAAGCATACACAAGGTTCAACAAGAATTTGTACACCGTTTGGGTTACTGTCAAATACAGCAAGGGTTGCAGTTCGAACATTTATAAAGTCATGTATTCCATCATATTCTGTCCGCTAGACAATAAGTATTTCTGATAATATTGTTAATTTAACTAATAAAGAATGTTACGCGTTACTTTATGAGCACACACAAAACTATTGTATTTTTGTCCACCCTGTACCAATTGGAATCAACATGTGATACATTTTTGGAATCAGCTCAGCTAGAGTAATCCGAAAATTGAGACAAAATGGGGATGTTCGATTTGAAAAAAATGACTGTGACGTCATTACTCGAAAGTAATGCACCCTGTATATTAGATTATTATTTTAAAATACGGTAAATTGAAATAAAAAATCGACGTGTTTCATGATTATTTCTTAAAATGGTCTGTTTAGCTAAAAATGAATTTGTTCCATACTTTACGGACACAGTGTATATATATATATATATATATTATATATATATATATATATATGTATATATATATATATATATATAAACACACCGGCAAATTTAAAGGAACGGAGATGGATTTTATTATTTTTCCGTGTAATTTTTTTTGCGGCACATTTGAAAAGAATCATTCAACAGGGATATTCAACCGATGGTTTAGTTGATTTAAATTTGTTTTGCAAAGCTTCATCCGCTTTTGGAGCCTTTCTACAAACTTAAGACTAAAAATTAAAAACTCAGTTGTATACATATTGTCGTCTTAAACATTCAATGGTAACGCAAAATCACAAGAAACATCTTTATCAATAACGTGTGTTTCCTCCACGAGCCCTTATAACTGTAACCAATCGTGTTACCATACTTCTGATGACGTTGTCGATCATTTCTTGAGGAAAATTCTCCCATATTTCCATCGAAGCAGTTCTTGCTTCTTCCAAATTTCGAACAGCAGGAATTCTTGACCTAAATCGTCTGCCTAGCATGTCCCAGACATGTTCAATTGGCTTAATGTCTGGAGAACATGCATGCCAATTCATTGTCGGTATTTGAACCTGATTCAAATATTCAGTTACACAACGAGCTACATGCGGGCAGGCATTGTCTTGCATAAAGAGAAAATCTGCCCCGATAAATGGGGCAAAAGGTATCACATGATCTTGCAGAATATCCCATATGTATCTATCTGCCGTTAAAGCGCCGCCATCAATAACCACCAACTCTGTGCTTGCCCCTAAACATAAGCCACCCCACACCACAATTGAGCCTCGACCGAAAGAGACAGTAGGAGTAAAATTAAATTGTTCGTTTTGTTTTCCTGTACTACGATACACTCTTTCCTTCCTATCTATTGAATTTACACAGAAACAGCTCTCATCCTTGAACAAAACATTACCCCATTGATCATTCCAATTTTGGTGTTCTCGAGCAAAAGCTAGCCGCGCTATTTGATGACGTCTCTGGAGTTGTGGTGCTTACTTAGACCTATACGCCTTCAAACCAACTTTTTTGAGTCTTCTCCTCACTGTACGCTCACTTATGGTGGTTCCACGAACTTCCTCCAATTCGTTTGTTGTTTGAACTGCGGTTTGGCGGCTATTGCTGAGTGTTTGCAATGTGATAAATCGCTCATCTATGGCCGTGGTTGAGCGTTTTCTGCCTTCACCTCATCGCCTCACATACTTTCCACTTTGCATTCATCGCATAACACTACGGTGGATTGTCGATTTTGATTTCCATGTTGGCAACATCATTGTAAGATCGGCCATTTTCGATCATTGCTACTGCCTAGCGATTTCAGTGGGCGCTAAATCATTCATTATTTACAGTTTCACAATTGAACTGATGATAGTAAACAAAAACCAAAAAAACTAGGAAATTCTACTTGGAGAAAATACGCGTTTCAAATGTAATGTATGAATCGACAGATATTTCCGCTTTGATTTGGCTTTGACGTTGACTAACTTGATAAAAATGTGCAAAATGAATGAAAATTGTGTAAACAAGACATGGCTTCTAGACCTAGGCAGCACAAAAACCGAAAAAAGCAAAAATACTTTTCATCGCATGTGATTTACAGTTTTAAATTATTTGTTGCTGCCAACAGTCATTTAGACTTAAAAAATAGGTGTCCTGTTAGATCCAAAACTAACGATGCTTACCTGAGTTCAGTTTCGGTAGTAACCAAAGCGAGAAATCTTTTTTCAAAAAGAAGGATAGATATCAGCAGAAAAAACATGCCAATTGGTAGAAAAGAAACATTAAACCATAAATTGTCCTGCTGCTTCACGTATGCATGTACCTACATATGTCAAGCGGACCGCTTAAGATGTAGAGAGGATACAACAGTCAAATACAATACTTGTATGTCTCTACAAGTCCATCAAGGATGATTTATCGGATTATTTATGGAAGAGGTAGGTGGGGTTGACTGAATGAATACCTACTAGCTGAGCGTTCTCCTTTTTAAGTTCGCAAGCCACTTACTCAGGCTATGACAAAACATCTCAGAAAAACTTGTGGCGGGCTCCCCAAATATTAATAAATGCACATGACTTCTTGGTTATTAGTTCGGTAGACGTGGGTAGTAGATATGATGATGTTAATTTAATGACATGTTCGTGTATTTAATAATAATTTAGTATTGGTAATAAATCTTTATATCGAATCAAAAGAAATAATTGCACATTATTTCAATATATGAGGTGAAATAGAGTCAATATACGTGAATTTTAATTCATAATACAACTTCAGTGACCACGAGACCTTCGACGTAGGTGCAAACTCGAAGAAGACTATGGAAAAAATAATTATCAATGTTGTCACAGCATTCATCAAGTATATTTTTACACCGAAGATCTAGTAGTTACTGAATATATTTTCCGCAGTTATATATGAAACGTCGGGAAGAGGAGCTGCTCCAGTTGGCTGAATACTTTTCACGCAACTATATGCCTAATCTAATTATACATTTTCATCGAATTCGATATGACTACCCTAGCATTAAATGATTATATGAAAGAATTTGAATAACTCAATATTTCAACCTTATAATACAGCATTTCAAAATGCAGGTAGTATTGGTATAAGAATCTTTTTATGCAACTGTAGAATTCTTCCCAAACCTTGGTGTTCGTCGAAATGCATGAAATGAACTCTTGAGATATGGCCGTTTTATCAATCCCCTTCTTGCTCCTAGTCTTAGCCTTCTATAAGGATATTTTCTCCCGTACCTGGTACATCTTTTCCTTTTATCAGGCAACGTGACTGTTGGGGGATCATTTCTGTTATAGTATCTTGGCAAATTTTTGATTTCAAGAAGTTGCGTTTTCTTGCCTGCAGCTGGGAAAAGTCGTTTCAAGTCATCCAGTTTTTTGTGCCTGTTTACAAACAACTACTTCAGATTGGTGTTAGTAAGCAACTGAAGTCAATGCTTATTTTGCAAGACAATCGAAAGCAAAAAGAGGTAGGTGAATATTGAATTGAAAATATTTAGTATAGAAATTTTGTGGACGCATGCTTCTGACACCAATCATTATCAATATTGTTATATTTTTAAGCTAATAGGTCAACAGAATAATATAAGAACAACTTAGATTGAGAGTTAGTTATAAATAATTGTGCAACTTGTGCATAGACACGAAATTTCCTCTTTCCTTTAATTTCATAGTATCGTATCATAGTCACATATTGTGGAAAAACCTCTTGTAGTTCAAATGATTCTTCAAATCTTATGGTTGATTATCGAAGACAAAACCATTTAAGATCCGCCGATAACAGTCTTCTGATTGATAGGAATCATGAAGGATTGCAACAAAATATAACAGCTAAATACATTCATTAATAAGATATGCATGAAAATGAATCTTATAAGACAAAAGTCTTGTACAGTGAACTGGAGGACAGAAAGTTATAGTAAATGACACGAAAAGTGTATGAATACTTGTAATATAGTGTATTTGATGCACAAATCTGACCATCTCCTTCCAGAAATTCACACGTGAATCAAAATGTCATCGATCGCTTAAGCAGGATTCTAGAATGCAGCTACTCCTGACAAAAAGATTATTTGATCTATTTATACAACCAATCAAGACGTACGAACCCGAAAATATCCTGGAAATATCTAGAAGGTATCACATGATAATAGAATGGATACGACAAACTTTAGTGATATAATTAATACACAGAATAAAGGCCCTGAAATATACTGCACACCTAGTACTAACAAATGACAACAGATTAACATTTTGGTAATCGTAAAGCAACATGAGCTATAAGAGAACGTTTAGGAGTTGCTTGGTCTCGAATAGCCAACGATAGACAAGTGTCGGTAAAAAAGGAAGATAATTATATAAGGTAGGCAGCATCAAGATAATAGAAGAATATCCATATACCTATATATATATATATATATATATATATATATATATATATATATATATATATATATATATATATATATATATATATACAGGGCGTTCCAACGAAAACTTGACCCCCCCTGTAAGTCTGAAACGGACGTGTGAACGAAAATTTCAAAGAAGACGTCAATTTTTATTTCTAGGGGCACTAATTCTGACATGAAAATCATACCCGAAACATCACCCCCTTGCGGTCAGCAGCTACCCCCCATATTTTTTTCAATGGCATGGGGGGTCGAGTGATATATCATCAGAAAGGTCTTTTGTCCCTCTATCACCTCTGTATTTTTTTTTTGAAATTTGATCATTTGTTATTGAGAAATTAAATGTTGAACGTTTTATCTAAGAAAAAACAGAAAATTCGCTGTCGTTTATTTTATTGAGGAAATCAACAAAAAATAGTATCAATGGAAACAAAATCAACGGATAAATTGTTCAAAATGACCTCCACTTACTTCCATACAATATAATACAGTCTACTTTTGAAAGCTTTCCTTACATTATTCAAGATGTCCGGAGTTAGGTTTTTTAGCACAGGTAGTTTTTTGAAGCTAGTTATCGCAGAACAAAAAGTAGATAGTTGGCCACTGTCACACTGACGCGAATTAATTATTCATTCATCGTTGTTTACTTGGTTCCAACATGGTTTATTCTACTGAAGAAAGAATAGAAATTGTCGCAACCTATTATCAAAATGGTGAATGTGCTAAAGCTGCTGCAAGAATTTATAATATAAATCATCCAGACCACAACGTGAGTCATCAATACGTTAAACAGTTGATGGATAAATTTCGAACTTCAGGTTCTGTTCACAACAGAAAACATGAAGTATTCCGTCCTGTCAGAAATGAGGGAGTTGAAGTTGCAGTTTTAGGACATGTACAAATGGATAATCGACAATCTATCAGACAAGTAGCTAGAGCGTCTGGTGTATCAGCTACTAGTGTTTTTCGGATTTTGAAAGCCTACAAATTCCACCCTTTCAAAATAAGGCTAGTTCAGGAATTGAACGAAGATGATCCTGATCGTCGAATCCAGTTTTGTGAGGAGTTCAGCGAGAAATTGACCAATAACCCGAACCTATTATACAATACATGTTTCTCGGACGAAAGTACTTTCATGTTGAATGGTGAAGTAAATAGACATAATTGTCGTTACTGGAGCGATGTGAATCCTCATTTGGTGATGGAAACACATTCACAAACTCCAAAAAAATTGAATGTTTGGGCCGGCATTCTTGGTAATCATATTGTAGGACCTTTCTTCATAGACGGTAATCTCAATGGAGAGACATATTTAAATCTATTACAAGAATGTGTAGATCCTATGATTACACAAATTTTAGAAAATGATGACAATTTATAAGAAAATGAAATAACATTCCAGCAGGATGGTGCACCCTCACATTTCGATGTTCGGGTGAGACAGTTTTTGGAAGAACGTTTTCCAATGCGTTGGATCGGCAGAAGGGGTCCAGTGGAGTGGCCAGCTAGATCACCTGATCTCACACCGATGGATTTCTTTCTGTGGGGACACCTGAAGTCGAAAGTTTACTCTACTAAGCCTACAAATCTAGAAGAGCTGCGACAGAGAATTGTTCGGGAATGCCGATTGCTGACTCCGTACATCTTGAATAATGTACGGAACGCTTTCGAAAGTGGACTGTATTATTGTATGGAAGTAAGTGGAGGTCATTTTGAACAATTTATCCGTTCATTTTGTTTCCATTGATACTTTTTTTTGTTGATTTCCTCAATAAAATAAACGACAGCGAATTTTCTGTTTTTTCTTAGATAAAAAGTTCAACATTCAATTTCTCAATAACAAATGAACTAATTTCAAAAAAAATACAGAGGTGATAGAGGGACAGAAGACCTTTCAGATGATATATCAGTCGACCCCCCATGCCATTGAAAAAAATATGGGGGTAGCTGCTGACCGCAAGGGGGTGATGTTTCAGGTATGATTTTCATATCAGAATTAGTCCCTCTAGAAATAAAAATTGACGTGTTCTTTGAAATTTTCGATCACACGTCCGTTTCTGACTTACAGGGGGGGTCATGTTTTCGTTGGAACGCCCTGTATATATATATATATATATACATCGGTTTTTCATCTATCATTTAGTTTTATTTTAATACTAGATCTGAAAATGATCTTTATTTAGACCGACTTCTCAGCAAGGTTTGTCCTCCTCATTCAATGTTTTTTATAAATGTATTCATTATGTACATTTACATTTGAATGAATATTGTACACTAAAATTCACGTAGGAGAAGGTTCTAAGCAATAATTTTTTAAGAGTTTTTCGCATCCACTATTACTATAATTTATGATAAAGTTAAAAAATAGATTGAAATTTTTTTTTATATACCCAATTAAACGCTGTTTACAATATGCTATTTAGAAATTATCCTTAAATATTATTATGAATATTTCCTGAGTAAGCACTAACTAAATGGGCGTTGAACTATTCAGTTATTGAGAGTAGTTCATAAATTGGGGTTGTACAACCCCTTTATACATTGGATATCGTGAAGATATGCGGACGATATTCTTATTCACAGTATCAATGATAATATGATATCATGTGAACAGGACCTCCAGAGAGCTATGACAGCCTTCTCTCCATTCTTACTAGATCATGGTCATTGTCTCTCTACCTCAAAATCTGTAATATGCTCCTTCTCTATGAAGCATATAAATTACCTTATTCCGGTTAGGATAAGAAATTTCTCATTCGAGCATAAAAGCGCAGTAAGATTTTTGGGAATACTGTTAGACCGAAAATTAATATGGAAGGAACGTATCAACTATATCAGAAAGAATCTAGAAAAACTTTTAGATTCTAGGTACACCTGCCATAACGACTGGGGTGCGGATCAAAACACCGCCCTCCTCTTTTATCGAAGTTACATAAGATCAGTTATTGATTGTGGTGGTTCTTTTTACGGATCTGCTTCTGCCAGTAGATAGTTTGAAACCAATAGACTGCCTCCAACGAAAAAAAATAATTGGGTTCCTCAGAAGAACCCCAAATGATGTCCTTCTGAATCCGGAGAAATTCCCCTCAGTGAACGTAGAAAATATTTGACTCTGAAATTCACCACAAAAAAAATATCTACCAGTAGCGTCGTTATAAATAAAATTCATGAACTATTTATTAAAAGTTTAACTCAAAAGTATTGGATAGTGAAAACAGATCCAATTATATCCTGTTATCTTACAGCGAAATCTTATTTAGAGTTTCTTGAAACACATCATAATATATCAGCCTCTACCCAAGAATGTAAATCGAACCGCTACATAATTATTTCAGACAGCCAGAGTGCTCTCATTTCACTGAAGAACCTGTGTGATATGAGATTTTCGTATATTAATATCATTCCTATTCTGCCTCAGACAACAGAACATAGACAAACAGTTCCCATGTGTGAAAGCTCATGTGGGTATCTCTTTACAAACCATTCAAACTAACACTGGGTATCTCTTCTAACGAACTCGTAGATAAAGCAGCTAAAGCGGCAGCAAATAAGGCAGTTGAGAAGAGGATATTTGCGCATTTCTAAAGTCGATACCTAGTTGTAGAAAAATGGTTTCAGGAAGAAAC
Source organism: Cynegetis impunctata (assembly GCA_030704885.1). Taxonomy (NCBI): domain Eukaryota; kingdom Metazoa; phylum Arthropoda; class Insecta; order Coleoptera; family Coccinellidae; genus Cynegetis; species Cynegetis impunctata. The sequence continues at coordinate 394,270 of JARQZK010005111.1, read as the reverse complement.
AAGGGGTGCAATGTATAAATGCACTAATCCGGTACCTTCAAGTTACCAAGGTTAGTCGAGTACATTAGGTACGCTGGCTAGTATTTGGGAGGTCTCGGGTTCAAACCCCAGGACCGACTGGTCTGCCATGAGTTTTTCTCAGAGGTTTCCTCATGGTAATGTAAGTCACTGCTTGCAAACTTATAAGGCGAATGTTGGGCCAGTATTAATCCTCTGAACCCTACCCACACTTCCTATGTTCCATAAATATCCCGTCTCGCCTATCCTTAATGCACCTGTACATACAAGTGTATCCTCTGATCTGGCTGAAGGAGTTAATCCCAAACTCAAGCTGCCCGCCTCCCTGACACATACTTCAGGGAGGAATGAAACACGTGTGTTTCCTTTCCTACCTTCAAGTCGGACATGGTATAAAATGACTGGGAATCGAAGGAAGCTTGTCCGAATTATATGTCGCCTAAGAAGTGGTGACGCATTCTGTCCACAATATAAGTATAACATTACATTGAAAGAAGACCAGTGCGAGTGCGGAGAACTAGGAACAATTGATCACCTCATAATAGCTTGTAGTAACTACAGACACCAATATGGAGCTTATGTCGACTATCAACAAATTGATCGAATTTTACCAAATTAAAACAATGGTTAATAATAAAAATTTACACATTTATTTAAAGAAATAGCGCATGACGCAAGTTTCGATGGAACTTCACCTTCTTCAGATGCTAATGGCAAAACTCTTTTGCCAAACAGTTTTGCCATTAGCATCTGAAGAAGGTGAAGTTCCACCGAAACGTGCGTCATGCGTTATTTCTTTGAATAAATGTGTAAATTATTATTAACCATTGTTTTAATATGATTATTAATTTACACCATGTATCGGCCCAATCAATCCAAAATTTTACCAACCCTATAGTTGAAATTTTTTATTGGCTCTCAAAAACCTGGGAGTATATGAGTTGCTATTTGAACATATAGAAATGATAGGTGTGAAGACGGTGTGGAATTACCCTCATTTTATTAGCTGTGTTTGAATCCTCTTTCCGTGGCACAAATTATGTGTAAGAAGAAAAAACCACCTCCTTTGGCGTAGTATCCTTATATTTTCCTATTATCTTATTAATATGTATGTACACTGAATACTAAAATTTCCAGTGATTAGTATAAATAGAAAGAGAATGTGGTGATCAATGATTATAATAGTCAGAGCCAAGAAGGAAATATAAGTCCTTTATCGAATTAAAAAACTGAAATATCAAAAATAAAATAAATAACTACAGGTATGTTCAAAATTAATCTTTTTTCAGAAAAAAATGTTATAGTAGAGTAGTGAAAAAATATGAGGTTGAAAATTAGAAATAGGTGATTGGCTTGGTGTGATCAAATTCTCCTCCTATCATATTTCAAATATTCAGACGTTCTACAAAAAAAATGTTCAAAATAAATTTACCAAAATTTTTTTTAGCTAGATTTTCGAGCCTTAAAAATTCAGTATTTTAAATATTTTGACAAAAATCACGAATTTTATTTTGTCTTTTAAATGCCTGTTAATAGATATCTTTATTTTATTTTCGACGAAATGATGGCATGTATTCAATTTAATCAATAACCTTCTCAAAATCACATGGTAGTATAATAATTTTTCACACCATTTCCAGTTAAATCAAACTGTTATTGAATAAATTTTTAATGATAATTGCATATTTTTGAAACAATTTTATTTTTGTTTGAATTAGTGTATATGTATAGCATAAAATTATTCAAGTGGAAATTAAGTTCAAATAAACCTGTTCTCATTTCTCAATATGAATTTTCATCAAGTTAAGGTTTCTGTCTAATGAAATGTTACATTTCATTGAAATTTTAGTTCTTATTAAATCTTTTTTTTTTTTTTTTAATCGACCAATACACTTACTGCCGTAGATATTGTATTGATACTCTTAGTACACATTAACTGATATAATAGTATAATGGAAACTATACAAAACCGAGGAGAAAATGGCTCAACAGGTTTACATTGTACAGTTTCATACAAAAACTCTATCCAATCTGACTGCATCACATACAGCTTTATAGCTGGAAGCACCCCCATAAGCATAACATGTCAAAACTTGAAATGAACTGAGCTCTCTGGTTTAGGTAACTGTCAGAGAATATATCAAGTCCTAATGATCCTTCATTTAGGTTGAAATAACATTTCAGTTGTCTAGATAATGAATTATTATCTTGTTCATTCAGAAATAAAACTATAAAATGATATTATTTCAGCTAGTCGTATTTTATTTTAAAATTGGTTGATCGATGAAATAGGTTAGGGTGATATCTTCAATTTCATAAAATTTTCGTAAGTTTGATTTATCTTAAAGTATTATATCACATTTTAATGGCTACTCAATATCTTTCAGTATCATTCTTTATGTAGTGATATTTTCGTATTTTATTTGGATATTTCAACGAAATATGAAATGGTATGATTAGGTACTCTATCTACTAAGACGAATGAGGAAATATCTTTGAATCAATTCATTATTATATAGAATTCATAATAGAGTGACAAGTAATTCGAAACTTTTATATTATGCTATGATAATGAGCATTCATTTCTTTAATCGAAAAATCTTGATCTCCACTAGTGTTTTGAGGAAGAAACTGACTTTCGGATTGGCTGCTCCCGAAAAATTAAATTACTTGTATGTAACTTGATATATAAATGATGAATTCTCCTTTTAATTTTATGCTTAGAATGATTTTTAGCAGGTTTTCACTTTGAAATCCTGCTTATTAAAATGGGTGCGATTAGCAAAGTTTGACCTAGGACCAAGATAGTTTTTCGTTTCATGACTTTTTATCCAAAAACTCAATTTCATATCTCTCTCTCTCTATATATATATATATATATATATATATGAATAAATAAATATATATATATATATATATATATATATATATATATATATATATATTTATATAAATATATATATATATATATAATATAATTATATATATATATAATATAATATATATATATATATATATATATATATATATATATATATATATATATATATATATATATATATATATATTATATATATGTTTATATGTATGTATAAGCTTATGTATTTTAGCGTTTTTTACACGATAAAGGGCGCAATTTTGAATCAACAGGGTTGAAAGTTTTTAAATAGGTAGTTTGGTATGATATCTTGAATGGGATTAGTTTTGGTTCGAATTGGTTGGTGGGTTGACCTCCCTAGGGGGGAAATATATCTTGTTTATACGATATATTTGCAGCAATAGCGCTGAAAGTTTGTGAGTAAGTATTTCTGAAAGATATATTGGATGGTGTTTGGTTTTGGTTCGAGTTGGTTGGGAGGTCGACCCCCCTGGGGGAAGAAATAAATCTTGTTTACCTACATGATAAAGGCCTAATTTTAATGCAAGTTTGTGAGTAAGTAGTTTCTTATGATTTCTTGGTGCGAATTGGTTGGGGGTTGACCCCCCAGTGGAGGCGCAATTTTGGGACCATAGGGTTGACACTCTGTAGGTGGGTAGTTTCGTATGTTATCTTGTATAGTATTCATTTCGGGGGGTTAGGTTGGAGGTTGACCCCCAGGAGGAGGAAATGAATAAAGGGCGCAATTTTGTAGTAATAGGGTTGAAAATTTGTGAGTACGTAGTTTCGTATATCTTGGATGCGATTGGTTTTGAGACGAATTGGTTGGGGGGCCGATCCCCGGGGAGGAAGTGAGTATAGTATACACATTAGCCCTCTCGGTCACGAATTAAAACTATTGGAGCGAAAAATCTGAAATTTACTGTGATGCAACTTATGATTTTTTGAAAATTTTTGATGTTAAATTTAGATTTTCAAAATGCTCCGTTTTGGCACTATCACATGTCCCCAATTGAGGACATCATGAGCTGATGGGCACTATGACATATCCCCAATTGAGGACATCATGAGCTGATGGAAGACAAAACATTTTCAGAAATATGTTCAGAGGGTAAAATATTAATATGTTTTATTAAAATAACATTACAGGGTATGGTTTTTCATGAATAGTCCATTTTCGAAGTACTAAAATGTATAAAATTTAACTTTTGCAGAAATGAAATAAAAGTGCTGTTATATTTACCTAGATGTTGCGTTTACCGCTAGCTCACAATGTCCTCAAATTAGGACACCACACTTTCAAAAATCGCTGATTACAATATGCACAAAAATCACCAAACACAATTACTTCGGAACTAGCCTACACTTATTGTGAACGTGAACAAACAGTTTTCAAACACGTGGTCTAACGAATGAAACCAAAAAAAAATAAACAGTAGAACGCTACACTGCTGTCACGGCTACCCTACGGAAACCTATATTTCAAATGAATGAATTTTTTTCCATCAGCTTGTAGATGGCAGCACATATATTCATTTGGAAGTATATGATGTCCACAACTGAGAACAATGTGGCAGAGAAGTAAGAGCAAGCGGCACTTCATAGGAAAAAATCCAAAGTAGGTTGTCCTCAATTGAGGACAAGGTGAGGGTTAGGGGGCAATTTTTTTGGAAATATCAGGGAATTGCTTATTTTGATCTATGTAGTTTGTTGCTATATTGAAATTTGTTTTTTGATTGAAATAAGTCATCAAACGTTCTTCATATATGGTAAAGAAATAACGGCCTGCTTGACCTATATAAAGAGTACGCACTCTGAACGAACCAATTAATAAATTTCCAACATATTTAATATATTTTTTCTTTCTTAAGCTATGGAGATAGTTTTTAACACTTTCGGTTGCAGTGTGAAAGCCATATTAGGTATATTCGGCTTAGATATTATTTTTGATTTTTTTACCATGTTGAAGAAATATCGTTTTTGGTCATAAAAATGAAATATGATATGTTTTTCGATATAAAATCACTGCGGTTGAGATCATTAAACTTCGAACTGTTGAAAAACTCTGTAGCTATCGAAACACTCTCAGGTCTTTCTAAAAATGAAACATTAGAATAATGTAGGTCTATTAAGTATTACAAGTACCTTTTTTTACGAAATGCATATCTATATGCAAGTGAGAGAAATATACGGTTTTTATAAAACAGTCTATTGAAAGAACGTGTAAATTTGTAGTTGATATAATTGGATATGAAGTTGAGTAATTATATCGATAAATTCAGTACTTTTTTAATCAGTTATCCCTATAATAGGCCAGTCAGTTAAGACATCAAAAATCGAAAATTTAACAATAATTCCAAAAGTTTTTAAACTTTAAACATATTTTTGCAAATTGCATAAAGTTCCGGACCGCGTACAAGGTTGCAAATATTCAAATGCATCAGAACAGATGTTTTCTTAATTTGCAACCAAGATTCAAAACATTTGTAATTATTTCGGGACCATTTGGCCCTAAAAATTACCACGAATTAAAAAATCATAAATAAACATGTTCCAGTCAACGTTAAAGGTTGCAAATTTATACAACTGTTCGGTATATTTTTCCGAAGTATCTATCAAGTTTCCAGAACTTCAGAAAATTTTTAGGCCAGTTTATCAAAGAAAAACGTTAATTTTGAATAAAAAAATGTTCCGTACCCTTAAATTGGTAGCAAATTTGAACCGTGATATGGAATAATATATTTAACACGACTCCAAGTTTGCAGAACTTTTGCAGTTTTTTCAAAAGCATACAGTAAATTCAATGTTATTACAATTTCAACAATGTTCCGGACTTCGGAAAAGGTTGCAAAATTTCATAGTTTGTTTTTATCTCTTTCCCGACCCCCCTACATTAATGTTTGAAAACTTTTGATTGTCAATTGATTATCTTAACTGACTGGCCTATAAAAGCTGTCAGGTTATTATTATTTCCGGGTATTAAATGACGAATTGTATTATGATTTATAAGTGCAAATTGTTTTATATACGTTTTGCCGTTTGCGAAATATTTTCGTTTAAATCTCGTGAATAAATCGCTATTTACAACTTGTTTCTATATTAAACTAAAGTGCACTCACGGAAACAATTTTCTCAAAAATATGCGTTGAACGGAGCTGTTCAATTTCAACTTTATTGAAAAGATCGGTTGTAAGTTGTTTATATACTCGAAATCTGTCAGTCAATCCGATTATATTGGTTTCTTTCTACAGCAATTATGTTCGTTTTACCTCCAAGATAGTTCAGAGTCTTGGTTTGCTAACATTCCGTAGATGGCGTTGGCCACAATGAAGGCAGCGTGTGATCTACACTGAAAAACTTGAAAAACCAAACCTGTATAACGTTACAGTACATCTATATAGGCCAAGCTACAGAGATTTTTTTATGTAAAAAGTGTTAGAAGAAAACCAGCTCCGCCATTGTTTGTAAAATAGTTCCACATGATATAGTGATATGTTTTTCACTCGACTTTATTATTTATGTCTTTGTTATTAACAATTTTATGCAAAAAATCGATGAAACTATCAGAGTAATCGTGATGGTGTCAATAGACTTATTGTAGAAAATGAAAAGACGATAAAAATGAGAGGTCAGACGACTCGATCAGACCCTTAGTTTAAGGAAAAATTGGAAAAAACCGTCCAAAATGCAGTTTTTTCAAAAGTTCATGACTCGGTTATTTTTTGAGTTGTAGCGTAGATCCTCCGGTTAGTATTATTTATCAATAATAATAATAATAATATATCTTTATTTTCCGAAATTGTTTCATTACATAGATAGCAACAATACAATAAAGAAAACAAGTCAAAATCAATAATTAAATTCGTTTACAAAAAGCTGAAAATTCGCCATCATACGGCTCCATATCCAAAATAAATTCATAAATATTCTGTCTAAATTTGTTATACTTTAGATCAATTATAAAGTGTTCCAGTTTCAGTGAGGGAAAGGGTATGCACAGGATACAGAAAGGGTTCAATTCTTCGTGTTCTATTTTTATTCAGGTACAGACAGTCAACAACCCATTCTTCCTAAAAACACCCCGGCAAGAATCTCTGTAACCCATGCCCAACATAACCCTCACTGCACGCTTCTGGGAAACAAAAACCTGACGAAGCATCGGACTCGCCCCCCAGAAAATGATGCCATAACTAAGAAGCGAGTGGAAGTTAGCAAAATATACAATCTTTCATGTTTCTGTATCTATTTGTTTTTTCAACATATTCATGGAGTATATTACCGAATTTAGTCTTCCCTTCAGAAAATCAATATGAACTTCATTTGTGCGAAGATCAGGAACTGTCCGATGCATAGTTTTTGATCTGTTGCCATTTGATTATGTTACTATGCAATTTTCCAGAAAACCTGAATGCGACAGATATGGTCTGATTTCAATTTACTAAAAAGATTTTGAAAGTAGAATGCTCATAGTTCAAAATGTTCATCTTGGTTTTCCATAAAAACGCTGAGAAATATGTTAAAAATAAAGCTAGACATGACGAAAAACGGCCGAGCGCGTGAGAGTAGTTGAAGAGTGGGGGTAGAGCAGCAGGCAAGGAGAAGTATGACAATCGAAAGCGTCGGCATTTTGAACGTGGCAGTAATTTCTAAACGTTGTCAGATAATAATTGTAAACCCCCACTCTTCAACTACTCTCACGCGCTCGGCCGTTTTTTGTCATGTTCATCTTTATTTTTAACATATTTCTCAGCAGTTTTATGGAAAACCAAGATGAACGTTTTGAACTATGAGAATTCTACTTTCAAAATCTTTTTAGTAAATTGAAATCGGACCATACCTGTCGCATTCAGGTCTGCTGGAAAATTGCATAGTAACATAATCAAATAACAACAGATCAAAAACTATACATCGGACAGTTTCTGATCTTCGCACAAATGAAGTTCATATCAATAGCTAATACCTGCCGGAAGATCTACGCTACAACTCAAAAAATAACCGAGTTATGAACTTTTGAAAAAACTGCATTTTGGCCGGTTTTTTTCTAATTTTCCCTTAGACTGAGGGTCTGATTGAGTCGTCCGACCTCTCATTTTTTTCGTCTTTTCATTTTCTACAAAAAGTCTATTGACACCATCACGATTACTCTGATAGTTTCAATTTTTTGCATAAAATTGTTAATAACAAAGATATAAATAATAAAGTCGAGTGAAAAACATATCACTATATCATGTGGAACTATTTGACAAACAATGGCGGAGCTGGTTTTCTTCTAACACTTTTTGCACAAAATGCTCACTCTAAATCTCTGTAGCTTGGCCTAATAATCCATACAATACATTTGTACACTATAACTGGCAACACCATTGATATGTATTTTCATAAACACTAACCAATTCTAGTATACGTGCATCTTTTACCGTTCTGTTTCAATTTTCTCTCTTCATTTTTCATTTTATGCACACAAATTTGTACCCGGTGGCGCACTATCACTACATACTCTCATATATACACACAACATAACACAAGAAGGCAAGAAATTTAATTTCTCTATAAATTATTTTCATCTAAACACATTTAGATTGAATAAACTTTTTTTAGATTGCAATTTTGTTGTGGACGCGATATGTATTATGTATCTACAGAATTTCATCATATTGATGAAATTATCCGATTTTATGACGCTCGTCAGTACGCTTCACGCCTTGGAAAACCATCAGATTTTCATGTATATGCACCAGATGGAAGCAATGAAGATATTGTGTATCCAAAAGCTTAAAGATGATGTCACTACATAATTAATATTTTTTTACTATCGATTAATTGATAGTGTAAAAATAAAATCAAATTGAATTTGTTTTTTTACTCACAATATATCTCCGAAAGCAGGGCTGGATCAACCATCATATATATATATATATATATATATATATATATATATATATATATATATATATATATATATATTATATATATATATATATATATATATATATATATATATATATATATATATATATATATATATATATATATATATGTATACTAGGACATTTATTCGAAAACTAATCAAACAAATCTCCTAGCGGAGCTGTTTATACGAGTTCACGATACATCGAAATAACTTAGATGGTTAATGTTACAAATGTTAAGATGTTTATCACAATATATATATATATATATATATATATATATATATATATATATATATATATATATATATATATATATATATATATATATATATATATATATATTCACGGACGTGTCCTGGTAGCACGAATATTTGTCATTTATGTTCAATCAGTGGCGTAGATAGGAGGTGGGGATCAAGGGGATCAATCCCCCCCCATGAGCCTACGAAAATTATAATAGAATTGAATAAAAGTCTTCGTATCTACGTATTTAAGAACACATGAAATTTACTAAGCACTAGCACCTCTTTTGATATTATGTATGTGCAATTATATGAAAATCATCTAGATATTATGTTTTCGTGACGGCTGTGCACTTGAGTATTGTATAATTTCCGCGCTTCGAACAGGCCGACCAATCAGGAGCCACGAAATGGTCGCTCGCTATAATTATGGACACATGTAAAGTAAATATCTACTCATAATTTTAACATAATAATAAATCAAGAAATTGAATCGTTTTTCTAATTTTGGGTAAAGTAACTAGTAGTTTTGAGCATATTTCATTCAATATTTAATTAGTACTTTAATCGATCACTATGAGCAAAAAACGTTTTAAAAAAAGTTCAAATGGCTCTAATAGAAAATTTATTTCGAAAGAAAGAAGTCAACCAAAATCTCCTCGCACTTCTCTTTCTCAATTGTTTCATAGTATAGTATTATATCTAAGGCACGAGCAGTTTCGTTTAAAAGTTTAGGTAGTATAAAATTTAGAAGGAAAAGTGCGAGGAGATTTTGGTTGACTTCTTCCTTCGTGAATAAAATTTTCCATTTCACATACGTTTTTTGGTTCTAGTGACCGATTAAATTCCTGTTTACATTAGAAGAGCGTGACTTCTGCTCATAGAAGATTTTAAAACAATATTTAATATTTCGAATATTTTTTTAAGGTAGAGTAGGTATCAAAATATGACTAACTCAAGTTATAATCAATAATAATTTTACTGAAAGAAAAAATTATCTCAAAAAACTATTGATATTTTTGATATCTAAATAAAGATACAAAAGGAGGAGGATATTTTCTAAAAGAAAGTCTCCCGGAAGTGTAGGATTAATATTTATAATTTTCTCAGAGGGATAAATATACCTCCGAAAATTGGTAATAAGGCTTGCGAAAGTAACGCCCATTTGGGACTATATTAAATATTAAATTAAGGAATGAAAAATTTCAGGCTTCAATGGATAGGTAAATGAACAAAAATCCAGCGACAAAACAATTTTATCGCGATTTTTCAATAAGTTATGCAACTGTTAAACTATAAATCTGATAATTTTTTCTCTTCTTGGAGCTAAACTGCAGAATAGATCCCCGTTAAAAAAATTAAAAATTAAATTTTTTAGTTTTTTACTTAGTTGCAAAATTGAACACTTTAATTAATCATAACTTTTTTTCTTGATTCTCTTAAAAACAACGCATTCGTTTATAACAATTTTTTGAACAATAGGAGATGAACATTGAAAAAAAACATTTCCTTGTAGCTTCCAATAATAAAAAACGGATCATTAAAATTATAAAAAATATTTAATTTTTATGTTGCAAAACTACGTAAATTGTTAATAAACAACTGAAAAATTAAAAAATTTTATTTTTTCAATGGGGATTTACTCTGAAGCCTTATAATAATAGCTCCAAGAATGAAAAAAAATCTCAGATCTATAGTGAATAGTTATCACCCTCACAATTTTCATGTTCAAGTAGGTACCAAAAAATTGTTAATTAACTATTGCATAACTGATTGAAAAATCGCTATTATCGCCGGATTATTGCTCATTCGCCGATTTTCATATTTAATATGGTTACTTGATGTTTATTGTTGAAGTGTCCTTAATGGTCGTGACTTGCGCAAACCAAATAACCCGTTTTCGGCAGTATTTTCACCTCTCTGAGAAAATATTGATCCTACAGTCCCCTAACTTGGGTCTATCTTTTGGAAAATTTCCTCTTCTTTTCGAATCTTTCTTCAGATTTCAAAAATCTCGATTAATTTTTGACATATTGGCAAAAAACCGAACAACCGAACCCTTTTTCAGGAAATGGTTTATAACTTTCAGATTTTTCGCGAGTGGATTTTTATTTTTCTAAAAAAACATCTACATGCCATTCCGAATCGAGTGACGCCTTTTTCATATTTTTCCGAGTCTGCTGAAAAAAGTTGAACAAAAAAGCACTTGTTGACTAGACTAAATAGGTATATTAGAAAGATTTTCGGTGTTTTTCAAGCATGATTTATACGAAATTGACAAAGCAGCTGATCAATTCATCAAAACTGACGAGCTTTATCGAAAATTCATTAAAGCCACTCCTGCTGTTCTCGTTAGTTGAAACTGTGGAAGAAATATTTCATTTGTAGAGACAATGTTAAGCCTAAAAATTCAATAAGAGAGCTGGATGATTGCCTAGAAATTTTTTTTTCGAATATCATGTTGCTCAGAATATAAGCTACGCTGCCGGTATCGACGTTTGAGGCGAATAAAAACGATTCAAAGGAGCACTCTGAAAGAAATGGACTTGTAATGACCCTTCTGAATAAATGAAATTCATTGCAAATTAAAAACTCATGTTTGTCATATTTTTTGTTATTGAAAGGTTTGGCTGCTCTGGCAATTAATCGTAACATTGGAATCACAGCTGCAGAAGTCATAAATGGATTGTCAAAAAACGCTGGAAACTAGATTTTCTGCTCTAATTTCCCCAAAAATATTTCCAATGATGTATATATCCAATTAAACATAATTCAATTTTTCACTGTTCTTTAAGTAATTTTTTCCAATTTTAATAATTTGAATTTTTGCAATTTAATTAGACTCTTCTGCTTATTTTGTACTTCCTATATGAAAGATTATTTCTATCAACAAAAATAGAACTTTAGAAGAAAAATTTTGCACTAAGTCATATTCCCCCATAGCAAAAAGCTATCTACGCCACTGTTTTCAATTATATATATATATATATATATTTTATATATATATATATATATATATATATATATATATATATATATATATATATATATATATATATATATATATATTTTATATACAGGGTGTCCCACCGGGAAAGAACGCGATCTGTGTATGGAAAACTACACATAGGAAACTTTTGAAAATTTGACAGTATACTAATGTTGATAGGAGCAACTCGACTAAAATATTTCAAGATGGTGGCACTTCCGGTTATACCGGAAGTAGATACCAACTTGCTTATTTTAAATTGGATACCCTATATATTAATACATTTTAAGATTCTACGCAAGATTCTAGGCAGATTTTATGTATTATGTCCTATACCTAAGTCTAAGCGTTTTTGACAAAGCAAGCCCTAATATAATTATCAATTGTTCCTATAAGGATTTCCGTATTACTCACTTTGGGGTGGATTCCTTATTAAAAAAGACTTGATTTAATAGATTTTGTATAGTATTTGGATAACTAATCATACAGGGTGTTCGAAAAAAAACATCTAAAATGAGATTGAGAAAACTGACAAAAATAAATTTTTTCAAATAGAAACCCACTATTTTTCTTATTTTGTAGTATTTAGCATTTAAAAAGAAGGTAACTTTGTATGAAGTTATCTATACCTAAAATTTGAAGTTTTCGAAATATTGCCAATTCAATATTTTTATATGGTGATTTTGCATTTAATCGTTAAACAATTAGATTTAGTATAGCCACGATCGTATTTGACATTTCAAATCATCGTAATGGCACCCCGGTTAAATTATACAAACGAAAATTATTTAAACTTTTAAGGCTTATCTAAATCATTTTCATTTAAATGCTGCACTAATGAAAATATGGATAGCATAGGGATGATATTTGTGTTTCCGTAAAATTCTTAGAACTGACGATTTAGATAAGCCTGATTCTAATGCTATCCGCCTTGAAGAATTTGTTGGATATGCTTCAAAATATCCCAAAATTGCTATTTCAATATTTTCATTGTTAACAACTGGCTTCTTTCTGTATACTTATGCCTTTACGGATCCAAAATTCTTGAAGTTTTCTATAATTCGTTTAACAGTATTTGGTGATGGTTTTTGTTTATGAGGATATCGGGTCGCACATGTATCACATGTTCTTGAAATAATTTATCACATTGTCCATAAATAATAAATAAGTTTAAATAATCTTCGTTTGTATAATTTAACCGGGGTGCCATTACGATGATTTGAAATGTCAAATAGCTATGTCGTGGCTATCCTAGATCTAATTGTTTAACGATTAAATGCAAAATCGCCATATAAAAATATTAAATTGGCAATATTTCGAAAACTTCAAATTTTAGGTATAGATAACTTCAAACAAAGTTACCTTCTTTTTAAATGCTAAATACTACAAAATAAGAAAAATGGAGGGTTTCCATTTGAAAAAATTTATTTTTGTCAGTTTTCTCAATCTCATATTAGATCTTTTTTTTCGAACACCCTGTATGATTTGTTATCCAAATACTATACAAAATCTATTAAAGCAAGTCTTTTTCAATAAGGAATTCACCCCAAAGTAAGTAATACGGGAATCCTTATAGGAACAATTGATAATTATATAAGGGCTTGCAATCGTCATTTTTGACATAAAACCCTAAATATGTCAAAAACGCTTAGACTAAGGTATAGGACATAATACATAAAATCTACATAGAATCTTGCGTAGAATCTAAAAATGTATTAATATATAGGGTATCCAATTTAAAATAAGCAAGTTGGTATCTACTTCCGGTATAACCGAAAGTGCCACCATCTTGAAAATATTTTAGTCGAGTTGCCCTATCAACATTAGTATACCCTCAAATTTTCAAAAGTTTCCTATATGTAGTTTTCCATATACAGATCACGTTCTTTCCCGGTGGGACACCCTGTATATATAGGTATATATATATATATATATATATATATATATATATATATATATATATATATATATATATATATATATATATATATATATACAAGGTGTAATATAAGTACTTTAAAATATCGAAGTGACGTATTCCTGAGAAAATTTTAAGAAAAAAAGTTCATATAAACTTGAGTCTGGAAGCTATTAATTCCGGAGATACAGGGTGTTGAAATTGAATTGTTTTTGTTCGTTTTAAAAAAATAACTTTTGCCAAAAATAAGGTATTTACAAGAAATTTGGTACTCGGGGTTCTTTTGACGTGGAAAATCATAATTCCGTATTAATTTTTATGAAGCACCTAGAGGGCTGTCATTATTCAATTCAAAATTTCCTAACTTTTTCTACAGCAAACTATATATATATATATATATATATATATATATATATATATATATATATATATATATATATATATATATATATACATATTTAGACATAACAGGTTTTTGATGGAAATCTATTGAATTATTTTGTTTACTTCAACAACAGTTACCGATTTCACGAAAAAATTCTTAAATCAAAAAATTTATTTCATCAATAATCTGGTCGAATGAACGATATTTTTGAGAACAATAACCAACCGTCTTCTTTTATGAATAAAGGCATATTTCTTGTAATTTCATAAAATTTATATTCATTCATGATCGAAGGCATAGTAATAATTTTCTCAACTAGAACTAATTTAGGTTTGAACATGAAGTATTCCAAAATTTTTTCGATTATAAATTGATTCTTTTGTAGGAATAATCAATTCATCTAGAATTAAATATTAATCAAATGATTTTTTGTTCAACTGTATCTGAGCTCGTTTTGTTGTTTTTATTGTTTGTATGGAAAATTTCATTTCAATAGATCCTACCAGCTTCTTTTACTGTTTCAAGTCGTATAACGGAGACGGTTTGCCAATAAAAGTAATATTCACCCTTTCGCCTGAATAGATTCTTCATCTTGTAACTTTTCGTTGTCCTGAAGTCTTGACCTTCCTCCAATAATTGCACTCTGAACGTGAACAAAGAAGAGAAGAGATAGAGTCACTTTGAAATTCATTTTAAACGTGGTAGATGAAAATTAAAGAAAGAAACTTTTGTCGTTCTGACCGGAACTAAGGTGTTACCCGTGCAACATTCTTATTACTTATGAACAGAATATTACTTCTAATTAAAAATGACAACTACGAGAGAAGGTGGTGGTCGATCAACTGGACTAGTATTTTATTTGAAAATTTAGTTTCTAGAATCCGTTTTTCCAAGCTTCATTTTATGATTTCTGAGATATGTTAAAAATTATTCAAGGAATGGAATAAGTATTAAAACACTCGTCTTAAAACCACAAACTATACACTCTATTTTAAAAGTTTATAGTTTGTGGATTTTAGGGTTAGACAAGTGTTTATCACTTATTTAATTTATTGAATATCTTCTAGCGATTTTATTTAAAAATTGTTTCTAATTCACAAATAAAAAATTTATTTTCTCTTTACCTCGATATTTTAGAAAAAAAAAATCTATCGCAGCGAGCTGCATTAAAAGAGTAGGCTTTCATAACGCATCCAGTGTGAAATATATATTCATTAAATTATGATATTTTCCAAATAAAAACAAAATTCGCTCTCTAATGTGTAAACAATATTTATTCCCTCCCCGGAGGATCAAACCCCCAACCAATTATAATAATAATAATAATAATAATATTTATTTAGCTAAAAAGCTATTAAAACAACTTACAGAGAAGATTTCCACAATCCATTTTCATAATTCTAAAATATGATTATACAATTTATTTCTGAAAATTTTATATCTATTACAATATTTTATGGACTCAGGCAGACCATTATAGAGCCTGATTCCCCTGCTTAGAGTGGATTTATTCATCTGTGAGGTATTAAACGTATCAACATATATATTACACCGACCTCGAGTCCCATAATCATGAACATCAAAGACATACCTGAAACTTTCACTCAAGTATGGCGATACCATCTTATGCTTAATCTTATAAATAAAATCAACAGTCTTAAAAGCAACACGCTGTTTGACATCCATAAGACCCAAAAATTTAAGCATGCTTCGGATGGGTATCTCCCTTGAACACTGAATCACAGTTCTCATTCCTCTATTTAAGATTTTATTTAACAAGTCAAATGAACACTCAGCCAAAGAAAAAAGCAGGGACGCACAGAAATCCAAATGCGGCAACACCAAAACCCTGAGCAATAACAATCTAGTGCAAAAATCAAGTCTATTCCGAAATCTGTAAATATAATGAATTTTTATCGACATCTTATTTGCTGTGTACTCAGCATGACGATTTAACTTCAAATTTTGATCCAAAACGATACCTAGGTACTTAATCTGATGAACCCTTTCCAAGTAATCATCGTTAAGCTTAATTTTTAGATTCATAGTTTGAACCTCTCGAATTTTATTAGGTGATCCTATTATCATATATTTAGACTTCTTAATATTAACAGAAAGGTCATTGTCACCAAGCCATTCATACATTTTTTTCAAATCCTTATTGGCTAATTCGCACATACTATTTATATCCCTACCACTAATGAACAATATGGTATCATCAGCAAACAAAGAAATTTTACCATTTACTGCATACTGACACAAATCATTTATATACAACAGGAAAAGAAGCGGCCCCAAAACCGTTCCTTGGGGTACCCCATAAGTATTGGATCCACAGAGAGACACTGCGTGTCTGAACTCAACCTTCTGTACCCTGTTATACAGATAAGAACAAAACCATTGATATACAGTACCACCAATACCCATTTTCTTAATCTTATTTAATAAAAAACATCTATTTATTGTCTCTTATATATATTCGTACCAAAACCAATCACATCCAAGGTATTATACGAAACTACATACTTATAAACTTTCAACTCTATTTCTATAAAATTGCGCTTTTTATCTTGTAAACAAGATTTATTTCCTCCTCCGGGGGTCAACCCTCCTAACAATTTATATGGAAATAAATAGCATCCAAGATATCGTACGAAACTACCTACCTATAAAGTTTCAACCCTATGGTACCAAAATTGCATCTTCTATCGTGTAAACAAGTTTTATTTCCCTGGCGGATCAACCCCTCAACCAATTCGCATTAAAACCTAGTCCATTCAATATATCATACGATACTACCTACTCACAAACTTTCAACCCTATTGCTCCAAAATTACGACCGTTATCGCGTCAACAAGATTCATTTTCCCCCCGGGGGGTCAACCCTCCAACCAATTCGAACCAAAATCAATTTCAACCCTACTGCTACAAAATTGACCTTTATCATGTAAATAAGATTTATTTTCCACGCAGGGGGGCAACCCCACAACCAATTCGAACTATAAACAATCTCATGCAAGATATCATACCAAACTACCTATTTACAAACTTTCAACCCTATTTCTTCAAAATTGCGTGTAAACAACGCTAAAATACATACGAATACACACACACACACATATATATATATATATATATATATATATATATATATACATATATATATATATATATATATATATATATATATATATATATATATATATACATATATATATATATATATATATAATATATATATATATATATATATATATATATATATATACAGGGCTATTCAAATTCGAGTATATGCATGGGGATTTCGATAACGGTAAGAGATAGAGGGATAGTTAAATGGGGGCAAAGAAGCATATTTCAGAGGTCAGTTATATGGATAAAAGAAATCTGATCTAGCTCCTTTAGTTCTGGAGTTATATAGGAAAAATCGAAAATTTGGAAATCCTTTTTTTGCCCATATCTTTTTATAAAATGAATTGCTTTCAAAACAACTGTCACTTTGCCATTGCCACTTTTTGTAGACTATCTAAATATCTGAATAAAAATAATATACAGGGTGTCGTATAAATTTGGCCACCCTCAACTTTCAATTTTCAAATACGGACCTGTATTTTTTATTGCATTTTTTTGAATGCCAAAAGTCATGTTTTATATTGACGTAGTATTTTCATCTGAATAACAGAGTGTTTTGGAAATATTGAACTATTATCAGTAAAATTTCAACATTGTTTTAAAAATCCAGCTCTAATTGAAAAAATATCATAGGATAAGGTATAGAATAGAATGCCTAGGATTTGGAAGATAATCAACATTATTCGATGAAGAAAGTCTTCTTTAAGAATTCATCCACATTTCGGTTCACGCAACCCATGATCAATGTACGAAAATGCGGAATTCTTCCTAGTACGTGTATGTGCATATAATCATTGCCCAAACAAAAAAATGTTCTACTGGCAATCTTCATATTACAGACACCAATTTGGAAATATTTCATTGATACTCACTTTCCGAACTACCTACATTTTTCAGCGAATTCATGGGCATTCTGCTGCTATATACAACAATTATGATTAAACTATTTGAATTCTCATAGTATGCTTTACAAAATAAATATTCAGTTCACCTCACTGAAAACCTATATGATCAAATATGTGATATTGAATTCTTGAAGAAGACATTTTTCGTCGAATAATGTTGATTATCTTCCAAATCCTAGGCATTTTATACCTTATTCTATGATAGTTTTTTAATCAGAGCTGCAATTTTTTAAAAATGTTAAAATTTTACTGGTTATAGTCCAATATTTCCAGAACACTCCGTAATTTAGATGAAAATACTACGTCAATATAAAACATGACTCTTGGCATTCAAAAAAATGCAATAAAAAATACAGGTCCGTATTTGAAAATTGAAAGTTGAGGGTAA
Organism: Cynegetis impunctata; assembly: GCA_030704885.1. Taxonomy (NCBI): domain Eukaryota; kingdom Metazoa; phylum Arthropoda; class Insecta; order Coleoptera; family Coccinellidae; genus Cynegetis; species Cynegetis impunctata. The sequence goes on along the minus strand of JARQZK010005111.1, from coordinate 375,503 downwards.
CCCAATTTATACGACACCCTGTATATAATTTTTTATTCAGATATTTAAATAGCCTACAAAAAGTGGCATTGGCAGAGTGACAATTGTTTTGAAAACGATTCATTGAATAAAAATATATAGGCAAAAAAAGGATTTCGAAATTTTCGATTTTTTCTATATAACTCCAGAACTAAAGGAGCTAGATCAGATTTTTTGTATCCATATAACTGACGTCTGAAATATGCTACTTTGCCCCCATTTAACTATCCCTCTATCTCTTACCGTTATCGAAATCCCCATGCATATACTCGAATTTGAATAGCCCTATATATACCTATATATAAATATATATATGAAATTGAGTTTTTGGTGCCAAGCATCATAAAAAGTCATGAAATGAAAAATTACCTTGGTCCTAGGTCCAACTTTGCTAATCGCACCCATTTTAAGCATGTTTTCAAAGTGCTAACCTGCTAAAAACAAAATTCAATGTTTTGAAAGTTTGCCATTAGTTATACTCTCACTACAAAAAAATTATTGTGTGGTTTTATGAAACCACGATGCAAGTGAAATTTTATTCGATTGGTAGGCATTCAACAAAAAATTTGTAGAGAATTATTTGATTAAGGAAAATTGCGTTTTTAATCTTCACTTAATTATTGAAAAATGGGAATGATAATGGGAAATCAATAATAGACAAAATATTCAATTAAAAAATATAATTTCAATTTGCGTATTTGAGTAAGGAATACATAATGCATACAATCATTTAGATTATTATTATTATATGTACCCTCTTATATAGCACTTGTAGCCATACGATAATAATAATGATAATCATTTAGATGATAGAAGCATATTTAAAATTTAGAGCAATATTTATTTAAATCATTGAATCGTTTTCAACTTCAATTATTCTATCAATAACTTCATCTTTACCTCGAGTCTCACAGTTTATAAATATAACTAACATTTCATGGTAACTAAAATAAGTAAATAATGTCTTAAATTCTAGTTTTTGAAAATGTATCTAGAAAAAAGCTTTATCGCAGTTGCATTAGAAAAGCAGGTTTCCATAACGTATCCACTTTAAAAAATCTATTCATTAAATTCTGATTTTAATATATATATATATATATATATATATATATATATATATATATATATATATATATATATATATATATATATATAAATATAAGAGGAGGATAGTCGCTGACTAGTGATAACTATTTGTAGGGACTGCAGCAATGTAAAAGGAAACTCTTTGAAGTTTTTCCAAGCTTTCGGAATCGTTTATTCCATCGTCAGGGAGAATCTATCATGAGAATGATTACATAGATGTTGATAATACGATATAAGAAACATTGAAAATGATGCTATTTGTTAAAAAATTAGAAAAGTTGATACATTTTTGAAGTTATAATTAAATTTCTGAACGAAATGACAAATCGGTGTCACTCATTTTTTTAAATTTTCAAATTGAAGTTTGACATTATTTCGTTACGTCAAGTTAATTTGATTTTGTGTTATTTTATATCAAGTGAAAGTAAAAAAGAATAAATTTCACTCAAATGGCTTATATCGGTTTTTTTATTTATGGATTTATCGTCTTGATAAATAAAGGCCATTTCTAAAAAAGATCTTTTTGAAAGATGTGATTCTCTTGCAAGAACAGTTGTTGAAAGGTAGTTCATCTGGTGGTCACAATCATTGACATGTTTAGCTAAAGCACATCTCTCAGGGTGTAATCTACTATCACTCTTATGAGAAGTGATTCTGTCTTTTAATAATCTTTTTGTTTGGCCAATATAATTCTTATCACAATCATGACAAGGGATACTATAAACAACATTTGTGAGTGATAAAATAGGAATTTTGTCTTTTACTTTCGAATATATTTGTCTCATTGAAATAACTGTTCTATTTGCAATTTTGATGTTTTCAAAATATTGAAAAATTCTGGTCAGTTTAGGTGTTATTTCTTTTATATAAGGTAACGAGGCATAAAAAATTGAAACTTGACTCATATCTGTAACAAGTTCATTATGAGAATTGTTATTTTGTCCTATAATTTCATTTTCTGATAAGGATGTGCTAAATAAAATTTTCTTGACTAAAGATGGTGGGTAGGAATTTTGTATGAAAAGTTCTTGAAGTTTATTCAAATTTTTGTTATGAAAAGATATATCAGAAATTTTGAGTACTCTGTTCTTCATTTGTTTCAACAAATTCACTTTCATCGAAAATTTGTGATAAGAAAAGAAATTCAAATACCTTCCTGAACTGCATGCTTTTCTATACCAATCAATCAATATTATGTTATCTGAATGATAAGAATCAAATAGATGGCAATTTTAAAAAAAAGCTTACTAGGTATAATGGTATTTCTCCAAAATTATACTCCTTACCAAAAATTCACAAACCAATTTTGTCAATGAGACCCATAATAGCTTGCATAGGTTCTCCTACAGAACAAATTGCTTCATTTTTAACGAATATTTTATCTAATGCATATGATTCAGATAACATTCACTCTATCAAAGATTCCTTTGAATTTTCAGAAAAATTTAATAAAATCAAATTACCAGATAATTACGTTTTGGCCAGTTTGGATGTTGTCTCTCTTTTCAGTAATGTTTATCTTGATATTTGCCTTAGGGCAATAGATAAAAATTGGGACCGTATCAGCAGACATTGCACCATTGAAAAACATTATTTTTCCAACTTGATAAAATTTCTCTTTGAAAATAACTATTTTTCATTCAATGGAAAATATTTCAGACAAACTTTTGGAACTCCAATGGGATCTTTAATCTCACCTATTCTTGCAGCTTATGTTATGGATGAATTGCTAGACACAGTGATTCCATCACTCTCTTTTAATTTATTTTTCATCAAAAAATATGTGGATGATATAATATTAGCTTTACCTAATAATGGTATAACAGAAATTTCAGATACTTTCAATAGTTACGACCCATTCATTCAATTCACAATCGAAACAGAAGACTCAGATCTTTCAGTACCTTTTCTTGATACAAAACTTATACGATCGGTTGATAACATAATATTGATTGATTGGTATAGAAAAGCATGCAGTTCAGGAAGGTATTTGAATTTCTTTTCTTATCACAAATTTTCGATGAAAGTGAATTTTTTGAAACAAATGAAGAACAGAGTACTCAAAATTTCTGATATATCTTTTCATAACAAAAATTTGAATAAACTTCAAGAACTTGTCATACAAAATTCCTACCCACCATCTTTAGTCAAGAAAATTTTATTTAGCACATCCTTATCAGAAAATGAAATTATAGGACAAAATAACAATTCTCATAATGAACTTGTTACAGATATGAGTCAAGTTTCAATTTTTTATGCCTCGTTACCTTATATAAAAGAAATAACACCTAAACTGACCAGAATTTTTCAATCTTTTGAAAACATCAAAATTGCAAATAGAACAGTTATTTCAATGAGACAAATATATTCGAAAGTAAAAGACAAAATTCCTATTTTATCACTCACAAATGTTGTTTATAGTATCCCTTGTCATGATTGTGATAAGAATTATATTGGCCAAACAAAAAGATTATTAAAAGACAGAATCACTTCTCATAAGAGTGATAGTAGATTACACCCTGAGAGATGTGCTTTAGCTAAACATGTCAATGATTGTGACCACCAGATGAACTACCTTTCAACAACTGTTCTTGTAAGAGAATCACATCTTTCAAATAGATTTTTTTTAGAAATGGCCTTTATTTATCAAGACGATAAATCCATAAATAAAAAAACCGATATAAGCCATTTGAGTGAAATTTATTCTTTTTTACTTTCACTTGATATAAAATAACACAAAATCAAATTAACTTAACGTAACGAAATAATGTCAAACTTCAATTTGAAAATTAAAAAAAATGAGTGACACCGATTTGTCATTTCGTTCAGAAATTTAATTATAACTTTAAAAATGTATCAACTTTTCTAATTTTTTAACAAATAGCATCATTTTCAATGTTTCTTATATCGTATTATCAACATCTATGTAATCATTCTCATGATAGATTCTCCCTGACGATGGAATAAACGATTCCGAAAGCTTGGAAAAACTGCAAAGAGTTTCCTTTTACATTGCTGCAGTCCCTACAAATAGTTATCCCCTATATACACAGTGCTTTCATGATGAAAGGAACAAATTCATTAAAAAATTAGGTTTCTATTTCATGTTAAAATCCTCGGACAGGTCGATTAGTATTTTTATTTGGGCAATTTTCGCAATAAAAATTTTGTATACAGGGTGTCTCATTCAAGAGCTATGGCTTTGTCATTAGTTTTTTTAAAGGTAATACCCTGTATATTATTTCACTTTACAATTCTACGATAAATTCTTATCACTTTTTGTGAACATACCATATGCCTCAACTTGATGGATTCCCAGATTATAACGGAGATAGTGGAGCACCTGGAGATTTAAAATGTGGATTAAAAGTACAAAAAAAATTAAGGTAAACATTGTCATAAATCTGAAGAATGAAATTTCACATGTACCATCTGAATTCATTCACTGGTGCTGTATAGTCCGCAGTTTTCACGTTTTTAACGCTCCAGGCACTACACTACTTCATTGTTTAAGAAAATGCAATTACTTGAGAGAGAACGTATTGAAGTACTTATGATGATTGGTTTTGGAGATAGGGTGCGTTCACAAGAAGAAGTCTGCAATCTATTCAATGAAAATCATCCTGATCGTCCGCCAATTACTAGATCGACAGTCAGCAAAATTGAATCAAAATTCAGGAGATACGGCCACGTTAGAGATTTACCTAAAGGAAGACCACCGAGAGTATCTGAAGAAACAGTGCTGAACGTTCTACTAGAAACCCAAGATAACCCTCATACATCCATTACTACAATTTCCAATAATTTCAATTTATCAGTAGGGTCCGTGCATAAAATACTTAAGGTAAATAAGTATCATCCCTATAAAATTAAGCTGGTACATGAATTATTAGAAGACGATTTTGACCGCAGAGTACAGTTTTGTGAGCAGATTCTTGAAATTCATAATCAACATCTAAATTTCATTACAAAACATAATTTTTTCTGATGAAGCCACCTTTACTTTAAATGGCCACGTCAACAGACAAAACTGTAGGTATTGGGCGACCGAGAATCCTCATTGGATGCAAGAATGCCACACACAGCGGCCTCAAAAAATTAATACATGGGCAGCGATTGTTCGAAATCGTATAGTTGGTCCCTATTTTTTTGAAAGAACACTAAACTGAGATGACTCCTTTAACTTTCTCCAGTTCGAACTCATTCCGGCCTTTAGCTGTTTTGTTTCCTAACCCACAAGATCCTGACATACCTAATAACGAGATATGGTTTCAACAAGATGCGGGCACCTCCTCACTATTCAATCGCTGTTCGACAATTTTCTTGATGCAACTTTTCCCAACAGATGGATAGGACGGAGAGGTCCGATTGAGTGGCCGCCAAGATCACCGGACATAACCCCATTGGATTTTTTCTTATGGGGTTATTTGAAGTCTAAAGTTTATTTGAATAGACCAAATAATATTGATGATCTAAAAGAGAGAATCAGGCAGGAAATAAGACTTATCAGTCCAGAAGTAATTGAAAATGTGAAACGGGAAACATTGAATCGACTTCAAAAATGTCTCGAAGTAAACGGACAACAGTTTGAACATATGTAAAAATTAAATTAGTAATTATATTTGTGTGTTTTCATATCGTACCTCTCATTACCCACTATCTCCGTTTCTGGCAATCCATCGAGTTGAGCATATGGTATGTTCACAAAAAGTGATAAGAATTTATCGTAGAATTGTTAAAGTGAAATAATATACAGGGTATTACGTTTAAAAAAAACTAATGACAAAGCCATAGCTCTTGAATGAGACACCCTGTATACAAAATTTATTGCGAAAAATGCCCAAATAAAATACTAATCGACCTGTCCGAGGATTTTAACATGAAATAGAAACCTAATTTTTTAATGAATTTGTTCCTTTCATCATGAAAGCACTGTATATATATATATATATATATATATATATATATATATATATATATATATATATATATATATATATATATATATATATATATATATCTCTATCTATCTATATATATATATATATATATATATATATATATATATATATATATATATATATATATATATATATATAGTATATAAACAATATTTATTTTCCCCCTGGGAGGTCAACCGCCCAACCAATTCGTACCAAAACCAATCGCATCCGAGATATCATACAAAACTACCCACTTACAAAGTTTCAATCATATTGCTTCAAAATTGCTCCCTTTATCATGTAAACAAGATTTATTTCCCCCCAACCACGTCATATCGAAATGAATACCATCCAAAATAAAAAGTTTCAACCATATGGTCTCAAAATTGCGCCTTCTATCGTGTAAACAAGATTTATTTCCTTCCCTGGGGGGTCAACTCCCCAACCAATTCGTAACAAAACCAATCCCATCCAATATATCGTACGAAAGTACCTACTCACAAGCTTTCAATCCTATTGCTCCAAATTTACGCTCTTTATCATGTAAACAAGATTTATTTCCTTCCCTGGGGGGTCAACTCCCCAACCAATTCGTAACAAAACCAATCCCATCCAATATATCGTACGAAAGTACCTACTCACAAGCTTTTAATCCTATTGCTCCAAATTTACGCTCTTTATCATGTAAACAAGATTTATTTCCTTCCCTGGGGGGTCAACTCCCCAACCAATTCGTAACAAAACCAATCCCATCCAATATATCGTACGAAAGTACCTACTCACAAGCTTTCAATCCAATTGCTCCAAATTTACGCTCTTTATCATGTAAACAAGATTTATTTCTTTCCCTAGGGGATCAACCCCCAAACAATTTGAACCAAAACCAATCCCATCCAAGCTATTTTTTGAAAATACCTACTTACAAACATTCAACTATATTACTTCAAAATTGCGACTTTTATTGTGTAAACAGGATTTATTTCATCCTCCGGGGGGTCAACCCCCTAAGCAATTCGAGCAGTAAACGAGATAATGAATTTATTCCCTTTGGCGTTTACACACTGTATATATGTATATATATATATATATATATATATATATATATATATATATATATATATATATATATATATATATATATATATATATATATATATATATATATATATATATATAGATAGATATAGGCCAAGCTACAGAGATTTAGAGTGAGCATTTTTTACAAAAAGTGTTAGAAGAAAACCAGCTCCGCCATTGTTTGTCAAATAGTTCCACATGATATAGTGATATGTTTTTCACTCGACTTTATTATTTATGTCTTTGTTATTAACAATTTTATGCAAAAAATTTTTTAGTTTTTTGCTTATAAAATTGAAACTATCAGAGTAATCGTGATAGTGTCAATAGACTTATTGTATAAAATGAAAAGACGAAAAAAATGATAGGTCGGACGACTCGATCAGACCCTCTGTCTAAGGAAAAATTGGAAAAAACCGGCCAAAAAGCAGTTTTTTCAAAAGTTCATAACTCGGTTAATTTTTGCGTTCTAGCGGCCAGTATTAGCTATTGATATGAACTTCATTTGTGCGAAGATCAGGAACTGTCCGATGCATAGTTTTTGATCTGTGGCCATTTGATTATGTTACTATGCAATTTTCCAGCAGACCTGAATGCGACAGGTATGGTCCGATTTCAATTTACTAAAAAGATTTTGAAAGTAGAAATCTCATAGTTCAAAACGTTCATCTTGGTTTTTCATAAAAACGCTGAGAAATATGTTAAAAATAAAGCTGAACATGACAAAAAACGGCCGAGCGCGTGAGAGTAGTTGAAGAGTGGGGGTTTACAATTATTATCTGACAACGTTTAGAAATTACTGTCACGTTCAAAATGCCGACGCTTTCGAATGTCATACTTCTCCTTGCCTGCTGCTGCTACTACTCTTACGCGCTCGGTCGTTTTTCGTCATGTTCAGCTTTATTTTTAACATATTTCTCAGCGTTTTTTGGAAAACCAAGATGAACGTTTTGAACTATGAGAATTCGTCTTTCAAAATCTTTTGAGTAAACTGAAATCAGACCATATATGTCGCATTCAGGTCTGCTGGAAAATTGCATAGTAACATAATCAAATGGCCACAGATCAAAATCTATGCATCGGACAGTTCCTGCTCTTCGCACAAATAAAGTTTATATTGATAAATAATACTAACCGGAGGATCTACGCTACAACTCAAAAACTAACCGAGTTATGAATTTTTGAAAAAACTGCATTTTTTCCAATTTTCCCTTGGACTAAGGGTCTGATCGAGTCGTCCGACCTCTCATTTTTTTCGTCTTTTCATTTTCTACAATAAATCTATTGACACCATCACGATTACTTTGATAGTTTCAATTTTATAAGCAAAAAACTAAAAAAAAACGCGATTTTTTGAATAAAATTGTTAATAACAAAGACATAAATAATAAAGTCGAGTGAAAAACATATCACTATATCATGTGGAGCTATTTTACACACAATGGCGGAGCTGGTTTTCTTCTAACACTTTTTACATGAAAAAATCTCTGTAGCTTGGCCTAATATATGAAATTTACTTTTTAGTGCCAAGCATCATAAAGAGCCATGGTCCATAGGTCCAACTTTGCTAATCGCATCTATTTTAATAAGCAGGTTTTCAAAGTGAAAACCTGCTAAAAACACCGCATCGATTGTAGTTTCATGTCTCGTAGGTAGTACATTTCGATCATTTGTCATTTACATATATTGTAATACAAACATGGTTAGCTGATGCGAGCTATAAGCGCCGCCATATTGTCCTTAGCTGCTCTGCCATGCTCCGTTCACTTTATTCTTACTCCACGGCCGGCTGTATTGCGACATGCGATAGACGGACGAAAAATTTTGGGGCGATAGAATGAAAGTTTCACTTTAAAAATTCAATGCCTGAACAATGCTTTTAAATGGTATGGAATTTTCTGAAAATAATGTCTGCTTTAGCGTTAGTTTCAACTTTTGTTCAAAACAGATGGAACGAATGTTATTCCATTTACCATAAAACAATATTGACAGAAAAAGAAAAGTGTAAGTTGAGATCTACAGCAATTAATACCTGGATGGAGTTAAGGGAGTGATGAGGATTGACAGAATTAGGAATAAGGGTATGAAGTAGAATCACGTTGAACAGAGGCAATTGAAATCGTGGGGAAACTTACAGAGACTGAACGACTCAATGCCTGCCAACAGAGTGTGATAATGTAAAATGACAGATAGTGTAGACAGAATGCCCAAAGACATGTGGGACAGAAATGGAGCAAAAAAGATAAGAAGGAATGGAAAAGGTTTATGAAAAGTTGATTCGTGTGGGCAAGATATATGATCTTGCACCTTATTGGTAGAAAGGTCCGTGATTGAATTCACTGCTGCTCTATGAGAACATGAACTTAATTTCTTGATCAAATTAGTTGTTCTAATTAGAAAATTATTCCTTGCAGCGTGTATTCCTTTGAATACTTTATATTATGATAAATATACTAAAGTTGTGATTTTCGATTGCGTATGTTGACATTGATGAAATTTCCTTGGGAATGGGGGGTGTATTCTCGATTTATTTTTAGATCAGCAAACGGTTGAAAACTTCATTGATTATGTGGGTCAATTTACGTTATGATGAATATAGAAAGATATATTGTAATGAAACTATAGACGAATTTGGTTTATTGTCGCTTCGTAAGTATTTTAATAACAACTGAATCAACTATCAACACAGGTTGTTTGTATGACAATAATTGAACTTGACCTACAAAGATTCTTGAAATCAATTTCATAGGACTTCTAAAATTTCTCTTTCAGATCTGATTACATTTTATTATATATTCAATAACCCAAAAAAACCTTTATAATTTCTCTAGTTATTAAATTCTGTACAGATTTAGAAAAATATTAAAATATCAATTAGGTTGTTTTTGGAAAAGAAAAATGTTGAAAAAAAAGGCTGATGAAAATCTTGAATTTTAAGCTGCAATAATATATAAATAAGAAAAACATTTCATTTAGTTTCTTGAAGCACTTATGGTTTACACGTACATTGGAAAATAATATTTAATGTCTTCACACACACACACACCCACACACACACACACACACACACACACACACACACACACATATATATATATATATATATATATATATATATATATATACCTACTGAAATCATATATCTGGAACTAGGAAGAGAAATTCCAGAGAATATAATATAAACTAACCAAAGATGACTGTGAATCCGATTATGTTATATTACATGAAGTACGAGGATGTCCATGATTATACTTATAAATGTTTCAGATGAATTGGTTGGTTTCTGTTTCATACCAGATTTATGTCTCGAAACAAGTGTTCTTCACTTGTTTAATACGATAACTTAGTAGCATGCTTGTTTTGCTGCTTTTACTGTTTATATTGTTATTGATAGATTTCTGTCATAGGGTTAATCAATTTTTACTTCCATTGTGTCGTTGTCATAATGTTACACATTATCAATGTTTATTTCTGTTGATTTTTCTTGATGATGTAATTTTACTGATTGTTAATGTAATTGTATTCTGCGAAACAAGTGCAACAACATCTATCGCCAAATAAACTTTATTCACATTGTATACTGTTTGTAAACTCATTTAATCTTGTTCTCATTCGATCTTCTGAATAAAGTTATTATTATTATATATGTATATATATATATATATATATATATATATATATATATTTATAGATATATATATATATACACATAAATAAATATATTTTACAAGGCAATCATAATAAGGCAATCATCCTTGGATAACTAATGAAATCAGACATGCTAGTAGGTATTTAAAGGACTTTTTTTGGATGCATTCTATATTAAAGTCTATGCAATCAAATAAATGTATAATAAGGCAAAGCTTGATTATAAACTATTGTTAAGACATTCAAGGTTCAATTATAATGTAAGGTTTTTGGCAAATTCAAATAATATGAACAAGGATGTATGGTCTATTGTAAAACTGGTAGAAAAATTAGTTGCAACAGTGCAATCGCAGTAAGTGTGGATGATATGTTGTGTTCTGACCCAAATGTATTTGCTGAATCTTTTGGTAAACACTTTTTCACAATTGCTGACCTAAAATTGAAACATTATTATAGTGATGCGAAGTCTGCATCTTGTTCGTCCTCCCCAATGACAAAATGTTAAAAAAAAAAGTTTTAGGGTTTTTCAAAATCTATCACACTAAATAAAAAATAAGTATACAGGGTCAGTCAAAAAGTACTGGAGAAATAAAATTGCTTTTTCTTCAATAGAACACCCTACATATTATACCATATTTTATTTCGCGATATCGAATTTTGAAAATTACTTTTTACTGATCTCAAATTCATTAAAGAAAAAGCACGAAATGATGGATATTCATTATGAAAGTCACACAAGGTGGAGTATGTGGATATTACAATTTAATTATAATATTTCTACAGTAAATAAAAAGGCATAATTGTTCAGGGTTGATGAAAATGCACGAAACAAGTTGTAATAAACAACAAATTCTATTTAATAAAGTTCTCAATTTGTTTACCATTTACCTCCTGACAGTAATGAACTCGCTGAACAAAATTTTTTTGTGAATTTAAAATCATGTGAGGAGGAATGATAGAAATTTCATGCCTTATTCTTTCTTGAAACTCTTAGATATTTGGCGGCCTATTTTACTACATTTACTGTCAGGAGGTAAATGGTAAACACTTTGAGCACCTTATTAAATAGAATTTGTTGTTTATTATAACTTGTTTCGTGCATTTTTATCGTCCCTGAACAATTATGCTTTTTTATTTTCTGTAGAAATATTATAATCAAATTGTAATCATATTCACATACTCCACCTTGTGTAACTTTCATAATAAATATCCATCATTTCGTGCCTTTTCTTTAATAAATTTGAGAGCAGTTAAAAGTTATTTTCAAAACTAGATATCTCGAAAACGGTTGAATTTAGAAAATGATGTGCTATGTGAATTTTGTTCAGAATTTTGAGCAGAATTAAAATATGGTATAATATATAGGGTGTTCTATTGAAGAAAAAGCAATTTTATTTCTTCATTACTTTTTGACTGACCCTGTATACTTAATGTTTATTTAGTGTGATAGAATTTGAAAAACCCTAAAACTTTTTTATCCTAATATTTTTCGCTAGCTATCTTACTTTAGTAAATAATCGAACGTTTCCATACGTATCAGCGACCCTGTATATATATATATATATATATATATAATATATATATATATAAAATATATATATATATATATATATATATATATATATATATATATATATATATATATATATATATTATATATATATATATATATATATATATGTATATATATATATATATATATATATATATATATATATATATATATATATATACATATATATATAGAGAGAGAGAGAGAGAGGAGATTCTGTTTTCAAGAGTAAAAGTAAATGCATAACATTAGGTACTGAAAAAGATGTGCTCAAATGCAGGGTACCAGAAAAAAATGCAGATTCAGCATTTCGCAGGAATTTACTAGGTTGCGAAATTATTACTTCGCACTTTGACCAATGTTTGTTTCCAAATATCTCAATTGTGTATCAATTTAATGTAATATTTTCATAACCATAATGACTGCGATTCATTCGAATGAAAATCGTCCTATAACGTTTTTCAAGGTACTATATATAAAATATATATATATATATATATATATATATATATATATATATATATATATATATATATATATATATATATATATATATATATATATATATATATATATATATATATATATATATATATTATATATATATATATATATATATATATGTATATATATATATATATATATGTATATATATATATATATATATATATATATATATATATATATATATATATATATATATATATATATATATATATATATATATATATATATATATATATATATATATATATATATATATATATATATATATATATATATATATATATATATATATATATATATATATATATATATATATATATATATATATATATATATATATATATATATATATATATATATATATATATATATATATATATATATATATATATATGTATGTATAGTTCTCTCAGAATGTAGACGAGTAGTCAGTTATTTTTATTATATTTTCTTTGAAGTTAGATAAGCCATTTTGATACAAATTATGATAGGTACTTTATTCAAATTCATCTTCAAATACCCTGTGTCGTTATTTTTATCGACCGTGAATAAATCCAAATAGATAGTATACACCAGGAAGTTATTCTGGACAATGAATTTTGTCCTCCGAATTTGAAGTTGAGTATTGTATTGATTGAAAATTCTGGATTCGTAACTCAGCTCAGGATAATTATTTCAATCTAAGCAATTATTCAAGTAGGAATAGGGATTCAAACGCCTGATTCGACTGAGAAATTCGTATCTCCTTGCGGGTTCGATCGGCTTTTGTTCCTCCTCATTACTTGTTTTTTACTATTCTCTGTAAAATGAAATTCCAGGTTGGGTCTAAAAGAAACATGCAGGGTCGGATAAGAGATTTTTCGAACCTAAAACCAAGTTATTTTCAATAAACGATGTGCATTTAACTTGAATCTTCAAGTCTTTTTTGTGAAGATCATTTGCTTATAAGTTCTTATCCTACTGTTCGTTGCAATCTTACTTAGAGTTTGTGAAATAGATTTAGTAGATAATTGTTCAGATAGCTGTGTTTTATATGTTTAATTGGTTCCAAGACATATTTTGACCACAGCCTCCGACAAATATAACGAAAATGCTAACAGCACGATATCGATTTTTGTGAGATGTACCTACCTTGAACTTTGCGCTTCCTTCCTTTATGTCATCATTGTGTATCATTCAATCCATAAAAAAACATCATCATCGTGAATAAATAAACTGAAAATCTACCGCATCAGAAAGAAGAATCAGTTTTGATTTGTTCACTTTAAAACTTCAATACAAACTTAATTTTCGAAAGTTAGAGGATATTGTAAAACATTATCTTATATGATTTATGAGAGTTGTTAGATATGGTGTGCAGTACGATACTTTGATTTTTTATTCTAACTACATTTTTTATATGGTACTGAGATTTTGTATATGTGTTCTGTCATTCCCTGTGTTTTCTCAATATATATATATATATATATATTTATATATATATATATATATATATATATATATATATATATTTATTTACATATATATATATAAATATATATATATATATATATATATATATATATATATATATATATATATATATAGTAAGGAGGTTTATTGGGTTTGCGGTCTGTTATATATAAAAGAAAACACTACTTTTCCTAGCTACTCAATATTTCGTCAAACTTTATTGACATCATCAGGAGTCTACTGTAAAGATTGAAAATAAAACAAAAATAACACCAGAATACAAAAACCACAAACAACTTACAGTTTAAGAGTAAAATTCGAATACACAAGGCATCATATCGACATGTTAAACAGTACTGATCACACAATGGGAACAAATCTCCCTAAAAACTGGTCTAATTTTTTCTTTCATTCTCATAGAGATAACACAAATATGTGGTGATTTTATTAATTCATTTTCAAACTAAATGAACCAAAAAAGTTTACGACGACATGTTAATTTTGCCTGTACAATCAGGGTATGAAATAATAAATTTCTTTTTGTTTTTTTCCTCTATTTAGCCAATTTTAAAATATTACTGTAAATGCTGCTTAGCTGACCTGTATCGGACTTAAAATTAATAGTGTTCTTATCCTTCTTTATGCAACACATTTCCAGGAATAAACGGTTTCCATAATTAGACTCTGTTTTCAAAACACTGACATTATTATAATCAAAGTAATGGCCTGTTTTTATATAATGATCCACTACAGCACAAGAATTTTTACCCAATCGACAATCACTCCTGTGCTGTGTGATTCTCTGTTTAAGCCACTGGGCGGTTTGTCCAATGTAACAACCCTGACATCCCAAGCAAGGTATTTTATATACTACATTACTCTTGAAATCCACTGGTGTTGGGTCCTTTACATTTGAAAAGAGCATAGAACTCTTAACTAAATTATATTCAGCGATCTTAAGCGCCGGAAAATCCTTGAAGAGAGGTACAACCAAATCCGTCAAACCCCTTACGAAAGGCAATCTTTTATATTTAAAAATCTGTCTCCTCTGTCGGTCCGTCATAAAAACCAGAATTATAGATTAATTTATTTAAAATCTTTTTAGGGTAGCCGTTATTGTGAAATATGAGAAAAAGTTTTCTTAAATTATCTTGTTTGAACTGCTCATCGCATATATGTATGACACGTTTTTTCATAGCGATGACCGTGTTGAATTTCTGATTTTTAGGGTGGTTTGAAGAATAATTCAAAAACTTTCCTGAGTCGGTTGGTTTCTGATACCAATCCAGAATTATCATGTAGTGGATCATTATATAAAAACAGGCCATAACTTTGATTATAATAATGTCAGTGTTTTGAAAACAGAGTCTAATTATGGAAACCGTTTAATCCTGGAAATGTGTTGCATAAAGAAGGATAAGAACACTATTAATTTTAAGTCCGATACAGGTCAGCTAAGCAGCATTTACAGTAATATTTTAAAATTGGCTAAATAGAGGAAAAAAACAAAAAGAAATTTATTATTTCATACCCTGATTGTACAGGCAAAGTTAACATGTCGTCGTAAACTTTTTTGGTTCATTTAGTTTGAAAATGAATTAATAAAATCACCACATATTTGTGTTATCTCTATGAGAATGAAAGAAAAAATTAGACCAGTTGTTAGGGAGATTTGTTCCCATTGTGTGATCAGTACTGTTTAACATGTCGATGTGATGCCTTGTGTATTCGAATTTTACTCTTAAACTGTTGTTTGTGGTTTTTGTATTCTGGTGTTATTTTTGTTTTATTTTCAATCTTTACAGTAGACCCCTGATGATGTCAATAAAGTTTGACGAAATATTGAGTAGCTAGGAAAAGTAGAGTTTTCTTTTATATATAACAGACCGCACACCCAATAAACCTCCTTACTATTTCATACCGTACGGTCGATATCCTTTCATACTATATATATATATATATATATATATAAATATATATATATATATATATATATATATGTATATATATATATATATATTCTGTATATATATTATTGTGTTATATATATATATATATATATATATATATATATATATATATATATATATATGTTTATATATATATATATATATATATATATATATATATATATGTATATATATATATATATATATGAAGCTTTTTACACAAATAAGGCACTCTACTCATACGTCGCTAGGAAGCAGTATTTTCAAAAAAAATGCATTTGAATATTTCTTTACGAATTGATTGTCTCGAAAATTAGACGTCAATATTGTAACCACGTATTCTACATCCAAAAATAGATATAAAAGTTCATATAAACTAGGGTCCACAACTTCATCGTCTCAAAGGTGAAGACCAGATAACGGTTTTTTATAAATATCATATTTGAAATCACTATTCTAGTCTAATGCGAAGTGTGGTGCTGTATTTTCTCAGCAAGGTCCGCAATTCTTGGTGTTATCGTTGAAAGTGCGCAACCAGTATATCCCTTTTTCATTAGAATTTCTCAAATATGAAATTTGTCATTTTAAAGCCCAAAATATGTAGGCTCTCGCGCTTCACAATGCTCTTCTATCCAGTTTGGGAACCACTGAACTAAACATTAAGGAGCAATTATTTGAGGTTTACTTACCCTAACATTTAGATAAGATCCTCTAAAAGGTTGCGCTGCTCATGAAGGCATATTTGGGCTCTACGGGTAACCGCATATCAAGTTTGCGAAACTTCAAAATGGTTTTGCCGTATTTGATTCTTTGCCACACGTATTCTTTCACACAACTCCTCCTCGTTGTCTACTTCTGTTGCGTATACTATATCTTTTATACGGCCCCAAAAATAGTAGTCTAGTGGATTTAAATCCGGCGATCGGGGTGCCCATAGAATAGGGACACCTCTTCTACTCCATTTACTCGGAAATTACTCGTCTAGTCAATTTCTGATATTCACACCATACTGAGCTGGCTCACAGTCATGCTTTGCCATTGCATAAACCACGTACAAAGTGAATATCTGCTAATTCTCTATTTGAAAACCTCTGCATTACTACTAAATAGATTTTTTCCGGCAACGAGTAGTACAATTAAATATTGGAAGGTTAATAATTGACAGCTTATTTTTCTTTACCTAGCAAATCAAAAAAAGTCATTTGTTTCCAGGTCTTCTAGTTATTTTCTCTTCGATTTGCACATTGAAAACCAAAAAATCAATTCGTAAAGAAATATTCAATTGCATTTTACTCGAAAATGCTGCTTCTTAGCGAAGTATGAGAAGAGTACCTTATTTGTACAAAAAGCTCCATATTTTCAAATTTTGGAGTCAAAATTACCAAAAATGAACCACCAAAAAATTTGGGCTAATACCCCCTGCAATACGTACTCCTGAAAATATTGCAATAGTAACTTTTAGTACATTGAATAGAGCGTGAAAAGTTTCGTGACTGTACCAAATTTTATCCAATTATCTTCACAGGTTTCGAAAATATTTACAAAAATCCACCACCAGGTGTTCACCTTCAATAACCTGTATCTTAAAAAGGAAGAAGTTGGGGAACCTAGTTTATAAAAATTTTCATCTCTATTTTTGGAAGTAGAATACGTGGTTAAAATATTGACGTCTAATTTTGGGACACCCTGTATATATATATATATATATATATATATATATATATATATATATATATATATATATATATATGTTTATGTTATATATATATATATATATATATATATATATATATATGTATATATTATATATATATATATATATATATATATATATATATATATATATATATAAATATATATTTATATATGAACAAAATAAAAGCAAGAGTTGATTTTTTTTAAAAAACATGTGTTGTACGGATGGGGCGCCACTAAAAGATCTGCCCTTGCCGGAAACTTTCCTATTTACGCCACAGTATATATAGAAATATATATATATATATATATATATATATATATATATATATATATATATATATATATATATATATATATATATTTCTATATATACTGTGGCGTAAATAGGAAAGTTTCCGGCTAGAACAGATCTCTTAGTGGCGCCCCATCCGTACAAAACATATTTTAAAAAAAATCCACTCTTGCTTTTATTGCTAAACGAAGGAAAAAGATGTTACCCTTGACGATGTAGTCTTCAGAGAGAATAATATTAAAAAAACTAAAAACTTAGTTTCAAAATTTATTGCTATACAATATAGTTATCACTGATAAAACATCTCAACATGATATGTAAAATTTACAAACAGTTAGATAAAAAATATTATTCATATAGAAAAAGGTGGCATAACATTATTCTATATTGCACTGAAAACTCCTTAAGATACAGTACAAATTCTAAACATAAGGAGCTTCAATTAAATGAAAATAATGCTTACTGAGGATCGGATACATTTTGATGAGATTTATGCAAAAAAATCCGCTTATCTTGAATTCCTTTTTGCCAATCCTTTTATTGCATCATTAAAATCAACGCGAGGGGCAACTATGTTTTCAATTGAGAGAATTGCTAAATGTGTGAGCATTTCTTGCGACATTGTTCATCTAATACATGATATTATTAGTTTTAAAATACTGAACGAGCGTTCACAAGAGGTAATCGAATTCGGTATTGTTAACCATATTTGAAGTGCAATGGCTAACGTTTTGAACGCTTCTAGTCCCACTGACTACATATACATATATCAGCAGATCCTGTGGGGAGTAATCAAGTTCTTCTGCTGAGTACTTTGCTCTTTGAAAGGATTAAAGAATATTCCTATAATCCTCAAACAGTTCTGATCAAT
Source organism: Cynegetis impunctata (assembly GCA_030704885.1). Taxonomy (NCBI): domain Eukaryota; kingdom Metazoa; phylum Arthropoda; class Insecta; order Coleoptera; family Coccinellidae; genus Cynegetis; species Cynegetis impunctata. The sequence goes on along the minus strand of JARQZK010005111.1, from coordinate 356,410 downwards.
TTAGATCTTTTGGATAAATGACGGCAAGATTGTTACACTCCTTTATAAGTTTCACTAGTTGCTCAGCGGTCTCCTATTTTGAGTCTTTTAATATTGTTTCAGCTGAGCAAAGAAGCCCAAATCGTCTCTGCAAGTCCCGAATTTGTGAATAACGGTCTGCCATTTCAACCCCAATTTTGAGCCGTAGGCAACGATGAATTTCCACCAGACCACCCAGTGGAGCATCTCTTGCTTTTTCAGTAGGCATCATGGCTCGTTTTTCCTGGTTCGTCTATTCACTTCAATTTCCAATTCATCGCACATGCCTACAGCTTGAGAAATAGCTTCTTTGCACAAAAGATTTTTCCAACCTTCAATTTTATGGCTTAAAACTTCCAAAATGATGGCTGACTGAAGCTTGATTTTCTCTGGAGACATTGTTGGATTATATCAACACCAGGGAGTACTTCCTATCAAAAACATAGGAGGGCTGCAAAATCAAACTGTTGGAAGCCTAGAAGAATAAGTCCGGCATCACCACGTGAATCTTGCGTTTTATCTGGAGCGAATTTACTCATTGGTTATTTTTATACCATCAAGTTGAGTAGCCAATGTTGTACCTGACATGGCAGTTCTAGAACTCCACTGTGACTCTTGAGACAAATATTTACGAAATTTTTGAAGATCTCCCAGCGAGTCGCTGAAGCTGAAAAATATACAAAAAGGCGTTCTTTTTTTTTAGTAATATTTCATCTGTTATAGCCTCTGCAGGTTTCCTGTGAAGCGGAAAAAATTTTGTGAAGTCTTATCTGATATTCATTGGGCTCCGACATATCTCACAACTTGGAACCTTTACTTAATGTGCGAATTATGAGGAGTTGTATCAAAAGTAATGCTGAAAGAAAATATGACAATTAGGTTTTTCAGCGATAGAAATTAAGATACAATTCAATAAAATACAATACAATATTCTTTATTTGCTTCCCTGTCTTTTGGAATGATTTATGAAGGGGTCGAACTTTGCCAAAAAGTTAACAAGAGCCAAAAAAATCCAGGGTTCTGCTCGCTGTCATTTTCACAGTGAACTTGAAGGGCCAGGTTTTATTGTGCAAGCAACGATACTGCAACAATAATTCGCTCAAGAATATGTGTCCATTTCTTTGCAGTTTTATCTATTTGCTGTTGTATGTGCTCATCAATGAGATCACCTTTTCTTAATTCCTGTTCTGATTCCTTGTGCGGGGCTGCAATCATGATCTTGGATTCGTGGATTTAATTTTTGCCAATTCGAAAATCCATTTCTGAGACCAAAGGTACTCGGTCAGCTAGATGGACGTACTCTTTTGAATGAGCAACAGCAGAAGCAAAAGAGAATATTTTTGTAGAGAGAGTAGCACATCGACATCCAGGTAGGCTGCACCCTGTCTCCAGTTTGAATAATTTTTTCGAACTATTTCTTCGACAAAGATAGTCCACTGCTTTTATCTGTTGGAATATACTTTCTTTGTTTTCGTGTTTTCTGCATTTATGACTACCTTGCATTTTTTCTTGCTGTCTAGTCAGGATTGCTGTATTTCGTCGTGCTCGCTATACGTGGTCATTAAATCATTTGAACGCTCCGATAATTGTCGAACGGTGTTATACTCTTCATTGATAAGAACGACTATTTCCACATTTACGATTTTGCTTTCTTTGCTAACTACTCTAGTTGGTTGTATTTTGTTGTACTTATAGTACTGACTTATCAAATTACTTGAATGGCCGAATGACTGCGAATCTATTTTCTAGTTGACGTGGTGGATCAATAACGTCTAGTTCCCTGTTTGAAGTTTCCAGAAGGTTCACTATCTTCAATTGAAGGTACTGATGTTGAAATATTTTCAGTATTCATCAAAGCTTGCATAAAGGATTAGGAACTCACCTAAGCTTTTGCTCATTTCGCAGCTAGTTTTCTAAACTGTGCGCCACTTGGCTTCTGTCGCTTTATGTATCGGGTTTGAAAAAATGGTAGCCTTTTCAAAGTGGCCGTCACCCTACTTGTCTCCACTAGGTACGCTACTATATATATATATATATATATATATATATATATATATATATATATATATATATATATATATATATATATATATATATATATATATATATATATATATATATATATATATATATATATATATATATATATATATCTATATAATGTGTATGTGTCTGTCAATATAACCTAAATAATAATTTATTTTGTTTATATCTAAACTAGACATGAAACTTTTTTCCATGAAAATCTAATTTAATAACTTGTATTTCTATATTTGTTCAAATTTTTTGTTGATATTCAACTGAACTATGACATATATTTGGATAGTAAAAAATAGTTTTTCAATTAATAGAAAAGAAAGAACAGAACAATATATTTTCGGAAAAATAAATAAGTTTAAAATCAGCGTACAAGCAATCGAGTACGTCCCTGTTATTCTATCTGCTCAATTCCCAGGAAAGGTGAATTTAATTTTCTTTCTATTCAATTCTAAATTATTTCATTGTTCTTTTCCTGCCCTGATTAAGGTTATTTTTGAAATTCTCATTTCTATGGAATGAGATTAGAAGAGATGGGAGTCAGTTCAAAAGCAACTCAAATTAGTCCGGATGTTCGAAAGATATTGAATGGAAAGTAATGAGCATCATGGAAATGAATATATCTAATAATAAAGTGTTCATTTTAAAAATAAATATATATTCATAGTAATGCAAGGTTAGAGTATCCCATGAGAAATTGTCATATAAAATTTCATGAAAAAAAGTTTTAACCCATTATTTCCTGCATTATTTGTTGTAGGGTTTTCTGCTTATAAGTATCTGTTGATATATTTCTCGAATTTTGATAGAAAAACATTCTGTACTCAACTTGTAGAGGTGTTGTTGCAACCATTAATTTCATCAAAATATTCAAAAAATTAGAATCAATCTGAGTTAAGAAATTTGTCACTATTTTGCGTCTTGCATTTTTTCAATAAATCAGTAGACTCTTTATGGCCGTGGAAAAAACTCTTTTCATTATGCGCATGTAACAGGCGTTAAAATAGTATATTATGATATTAGGAGAATAAGTGATGCTTTATGTGCTGAGCGTGGAAAGTTTGTCTGACGAACGTAGTGAGTCAGACAATCCATGCGAAGCACATAAAGTATCTTATTCTCCGAATATCATATACTATTTTTTCTTCAAACGTGCATAATTTCATTCGAAATAAAACAATAAAAGGAAAAGAATTTTTTAGTAAAGGTAACAAGATTGAATCTTTAACTTATTTCACTGTATATTGCCTTTTTCGTATCGTTGTCATGGATACGTACTTGTTTGACACCCATTAAAACAAATATTTCAAATTCGGTGAAGAAAATGAGTTTAGAAATGTGTAATGATCCTCCCGAGCTGGTAGAGGCAGCTAGAATAGCTATACAAAACTTGCTGCCGACGAAATCTGCTGCAGTATATGAAGCTGCGTTTGTTAAGTTCAACAAATGGTGCAATGGAAAAAGAGTAGTGCAATACTCTGAGAACGTTTTGTTGGCATATTTTACCGAAATGGCACTGAAAATGAAGAGTTCTAGTTTGTGGGCTCATTATTCAATGATAAGGTCTGTGTTGAATTTGAAGCATAATGTGAACATTGAAAAATACAACAATTTGCGTGCATTTTTAAAAAAGCAAGGAGAAGGTTATAAGCCAAAGAAATCGAGAGTCTTGTCAAGGGAACAGTTCAGCAAATTTTTGTCTGAAGCCCCAGATGAAAAGTATTTGGCGATGAAGGTAATAAAATTACATTTTGTTGTTTCACCTCGTGCTAACCAACACTTAATTTTTTAGGTAGTTTTGATATTTGGAATATCTGGGGCATGTCGTTGCGATGAACTAGTGAATATGACAGTTGATGATCTTGAAGATATGGGTTCTTTGCTGCTAATAAACATTCCCAACACTAAAACTAATAAGAGTAGAACCTTCAACGTCCTGGGTGATGAATATCTGAGCAAATATAGAAAGTACGTTAATTTGCGCCCTGCCGATTTTAGGGAACGACGTTTTTTTTTTGAAATATCAAAATGGGAAATGTTATAAAGCTGTTATGGGTATCCATAAAGTTGGAAGTGTAGCAAAAGACGTGGCATTGTATCTGAAGATTCCAAATTGGAAAGAATATACAGGGCATTGCTTAAGATGAACTTCCGCAACTATGCTTGTTGATAGTGGGGTGGATATCACTACGCTGAAAAGGCATGGGGGTTGGAAATCTGATGCAGTTGCCGAAGGGTACATCGAAGACTCTGTGCAAAGTAAAACCAAAATTGCTAAGAGAATTCTTCAACCTAGCTCCGCGGAAAATCTCGAACAATATTCATTTAATGAACCCGATACAAGTAATGGATTTGTGAATGCCGTTCACTCTGGAAAAGTTGTTATGAATAGTACTGATATTGCAAGAAGCGGAGGATTCTTAAATGATGCAAATCTTCATAATTGTACTTTTACTATAAATATTACGAATAAATAATAAATACCATTGTGAATAAATTCATAGTACTATAATGTGTTTATACGCTTAGGAGTATAAGTACTTATACTCCTAGTCATATAAATCACACTTAATGTCATTGAGGAACGTCACAAAAGTTATCACTTATATGACGTTTGAAGAAAAAAAATATTAAGATGTCCCAACAATCGCATGAATAATGAAAAATTAACCAAAATTTTCATTTTATGAAATTGGATGAAACTCGGGTAGTATTGCAAAGGGAGGTAAAAGATTTCTGCTAGTCCATACTATTTACTTCAAGACATATATCATATTATTGTAGCATAAATATTGCCACGTTATTCATTTTCAAATATTCTGCTAATGTAAGATACATATTCCCTTAATAAAACTGGAAATTAATAGTCCGTCCTCTCAAAATGAATAGTTATATGTCAACCTATTGAATGGATACGGTTTCTTCAGTTGAAATAAGAAAATGAAACATGTTTGGGATGATCATTTACAATTCCTTGAATAGGAAGGAATGATCCTGTCAGTTGAAGAAAGTTGAGCCGTATTTCTCAACAGTGGCCATCAATTTAGTCGTTTCACAACAATGCGTTTATGAATACAAAAGCAGCATTCTTTCATATAAACACTGTTGAACCTAAAAATAAGGTCTTGCTTACTGAAGAATGAAGGTGTGTTCTCTGCATTTTACAAAGGAAAATTACATTCTTCCAGGTAATTAAGACCTATGATTGAAACTTAAATTAGTTTCCTTTATTAATGAAAATTCCGGATGCTACAGCCAAAACATTTTAAATTGTTGGATCTGTGTTGCCTGGAAATTTATTGGTATTATTAGAAGAAATTTTTACAGTGATATGTGGTACGATAAATATGTCTTCTCCGATCTTAGAAGATGACTCCGATCATGGAAGATTAAGTGGAGTAACTAATTTATGTACATGATGCTTACTAGATTGAAATTAGTTATAAGAAGAATAACACGGAATGAAAAAGTTTTTTTATTTATATTAAAACAATGGTTAAAAATAACAATTTACACATTTATTATAAGAAATAACGCATGACGCACGTTTCGGTGGAACTTCACCTTCTTCAGATGCTAATGGCAAACTAACTATGATTCTCTGTTATATCGAAAACAAGAAATGACAAATTATGTAGAAGGGGTAAATACAAAGATGGTTACAAATAATTATTAGAAAAGGAAAAACCAATTCTGAACTGCTAGTCAGGTAGTTCGGTAATTTTGAAAAGATTAAGAAGGGGGCTTGAAGTATGATCGATTTGGCTATTCAATAGGAGACCGGAATGTATTTATTTATCTGTAATGATTCTAAAAAATTAAGTTTAATTCCCTTACTTTCAGTATTTAATATTTTAAAATCGAAATTGAATGTGTGATTTTCTTGGATTAAATGGTTTGCATAATGTGAATCCGACTTCTGATTAACAAAGCTACGTTTGTGTTCTGAAATTCTAGTTTCAAAACTTCTGAAAGTTCTACCAATGTAAAACTTATCACAATCGCCAAAATTAATTTTATAGACTCCTGATTTATTATCTTTATGAACTTTGGATTTATTATTTTTTATATGATTTCCTAAATTATTACCGGTACGATAAGCAATGTTAATGTTGTGCTTAGATAAGAGAGATTTAAGTTTTTTACTTGAATTTCCGATGAAAGTGAGGCTGTTGTATTTGATATTATTTTTAGTAAGGGGGTACACCTGGTTAATCGCATTTTTGAAAAACTTTTTATCTATCATATTGTCTATAATATTGGGATCATAATTATTATTTACGGAATTTGTTTAATTATATTTTTCTCGATGTTAAAATTGGCATTTGAAAGTGGAATATTTACTAAACGATGTACCATACTATTGAAAGCTGCCATTTTGTGTTGGAAAGGATGTAGGGAAGTACTATGTATGACGCTATCAGTGTGCGATGGTTTGCGAAAAATTGAAAAATTATGTTTGTTATCTACTAAATCCAAAATTTGAAAAAGTTTTTCTTTGTATATTTATTATTATTAATACATCTTGAGTTGATGCATTATGGTTGATGGTGTTTCATTATAAAAACCACATTTGATTATATGAAACATTATGATTTCTCATTGAATCCATGTATACTATTAAATAAATGTTTTTCGTGAAATTTCGAATATATTTTGCACAAAGTTCTTCAGAAATAATTAATTTTTAGAGTGTGATAAAGAATCATCAATAAAAAGATTTGAAATATGTTTATTGATAATTGCCCATCATATCTGGGAGGTAATTCTACAATTGCCAGATCTCTGAAATTGTTTACACCCTCAAATCTCATCGCCTAAATGTGAGCACTATTGCGGTTATTTAAACTGAAAATGCTACTTGTGAAAACATTCTTCTATCTGTATTAGTTTATCAAAAAAAATTGAATTTAGCAAATCTTTATTCTTGGGATTTGTATATGTTATACTCATTATAACACTTTTCTGAAACACATATTCACTACAATAGTCTTATTCAGAAAATTTTAAATTCTGATTTCAATAATCGATAAGTAATGCAGTTGCATCATTTGTTAAAAAATTAGAATTTATTAAATCACAAATAGGTGACAGTTTGGTTCTCGCATGTGGTGACTTTAGTTGTCCTACCGTCAAGTGGGTAAGTAATGATTTAAGTTTAGCTATGGAGCCTACTAACGTGGAAAATAAATGCGCAGATATTATGGACGCGCTTTCATTCTCAGAATTAATGCAGTTTGATAGTTTTCCTAACGCGTTTGGTAAAACACTAGACTTAATATTATGTAATAAATTTAAAGATGACAACTTAGCTCGCTGTGACAGCCCATTTGTCGATGAGGACGATTATCACCCGTGCGATGAATTTTTGTTTAATTTAAATTCACAACAATACTGCAAAAATAATCTTGAATCATTTTGTTTTAATTTCAAAAAAGCTGACTATGATAAAATAAATCAGAAACTTGAAAATGCTGACTGGAAACGTATGCTTAATGACACTGATGTCAATAAAAATGTAGATTGCTTTTACAATATACTTAAAAAACTTATTTTGGAACATGTTCCTAAATATAAAATAAACAAAAAATTTCCTCCCTACTTTTCAAAAGAAACAATAAAAATAATTAGACAAAAAAATAATCATCACACAAAATGGAAAATTTATCACAATCTAAATGACTTAAATCCATTTAAATATTTAAGGGCTCGTTCTAAGTATCTTATTACTGTGGATTTTAACAATTATAGAGAGAAAATTGAGCAGGAGCTTGCAGCTGACGCAAAAAAGTTTTTTAAATACATGTCACACAAGAAAAACCATTGCGGAATTCCTTGTAGTATGACATATGAAAACAATGTTGTAACATCGGGCGAAGATATTTGTAGACTTTTTGCAAATTTTCTTGAAAGTGTTTTTGAACCATAGTTTAATATTAATAATCAAAATTTCGAAAAAATTGAAAATATTTATAATAGCAATAATTATTTAAGTAATATATTTTTACCTCGTGAAGAAATACAGAAAGCCCTTTCCCTTATTGATCCTACTAAAGGACCTGGTCCCGATCAGATTCCACCCATATTTTTGCAGAAATGTGCGGAAAGTCTCACAGTACCTCTTTATGTCATTTTCAATAGATCGCTATTAAGCACAATATTTCCTGATAAATGGAAAGTGTCATCTATACTGCCCATATTTAAATCTGGTCAAAAAGAGCTTATAAAAAATTATCGACCAATGAGCATTTTGTCAGCAATTCCAAAGCTTTTTGAATTACTGATCTACAAATACTTGTCAAGTCACGTCAAAAACATAATCATAAAGCAGCAACACGGATTTTTCAAGGGCAGAAATTTGGAAACTAATTTACTTTCTTTTTTGGAATATTTGCAAGAAGGCTTGGATAAAGGTATACAAACGGATGCCATTTACACAGATTTTCGAAAGGCCTTTGACAAAATTAATCATTCTGTTTTATTACAGAGGCTGGCCGAGGTAGATGTGAGTGGTAACCTTTTGAGATGGCTGAAGTCGTACGTCGTGAACAGGTCACAGTTTGTTTGTGTACATAATTTTACATCTGAAATATTCACAAACACCTCTGGAGTTCCCCAAGGTTCCCATCTGGGACCCCTTCTTTTTATTATTTATGTAAACAATATAGGGTCCTGTTTTCGAAATACCAAATTTCTGCTCTATGCTGACGACCTTAAATTTTTCAGAAGAATTCGAAGCATAAGAGACTGTGAAATGATTCAGGAAGATTTAAAAAGATTATATAACTACTGTAATAATAATCCATTTTTAAATTTTGAAAAATGTTTTAAAATTTCATTTACTCGAAATGTCAATATATTTCAATTTCAATATTCGCTTAACCTCCAGCAGCTTACGGAGGTAGATAATATTGTAGATTTAGGGGTTACCTTCGACACTAAACTCCTGTTTAAACAGCACATTGAAAAGGTTATAAGTAGCTCAAACAAAATGCTTGGGTTTATATTGCGCAAAGGCAAACTCTTTCGATGTAAAAAAACTTTTTCAACTTTACTATTCTTTTGTGTTTAGTAGATTAAACTTTGCATCTTTAATTTGAAACCCCATGTACGCTTGCTATATTAGCGGACTTGAAAGTGTCCAAAATTAATTTTTAAGATTTCTTGGTTTTAGATAGATAGTCAATATTTCAAATCATGACTATACCGAAGCTCGCAAAATTTTTAAACTAATAAGCTTGGCAGATCGAAGAAAAATAGCAGATTTCATTTTCTTGTTGTCAGTGCCTAGCATTCTGCAAAGCATTTCGTTTACTGTTCTAGATCCGCGGTTGCGAATACAAAATCCGTTTTTTGTTCCCTTCAGGAGAACTAACAGTGCACAAAATTCCCCGCTTTGTAGGATGTTACAAACTGGAAATGCTTTTGGTTTAGAGATTGACATATTTTCTACTTCAGGACCGTTAACTAAAAAGACCTTAAAACGTAAATTTTTGGGATAGGGATTTATCTTCTTTTGTAAAATTGTATAAAATTGTATTGAAAAAAAAAACAAATTATAAATTTTAATTTCTAAGTCAATTACATACATTATTTATCTTTTTAATTGTAATTTAGCGGATACTGTTTTGGGCAACACAGCCTGTTTGTATTCCTTGTTGTTGAATAAATAAATAAATAAGGAGGTCTCGTATAACATGCAGTTGAAATTGTTTAAAAAATTACAATGAAATACAGACTTGCCCAAATTTCCTTGAAATTTCGAGTACTTGATGCAAAACTCAAATAAAAGTTGTTGGTTGAATAATGTGAAATCTATTTATACAATATATACTGAATTTTTACGAATTAAATTGAATGAGTATGTAAAGAGTTGGTTTCCTTTGAATTTAGTATTGTCAATGGCCTGATAACCCAAAATACGAAGAGATATTAATATAATAGTAAAAGTTCAGTAATTTTGTATCTTCTGAAAGATTCAAGGATGAAATGAATGGGTTTAACTTTTATAAATAAAACTCGAATTTGAGCTATAAGCCACTTATCCACGTGAAAAATTAAGCAGGTGTCCTGGATCAATGATCAATTCAAGCTCCTCATTTTTCATCTGAATTTAATATAATAGTACTGAAAAGCTTGTTCATTTCGTTCATATAATGGAGAGTGGCGCATTAGTAAACAACTACGGAAATTGAATTTGTCACTTCAATTCTATTACAGCGAAAATACTTGAGGTGAAAAATTATCTTGGAAATACACGTGAAGAGAAAATGAAAACAATCAAATTTATCCCTATTTTCTGAGAAAATGTGAACTTTATGTCTGTTTAATTTGTTTTCATACCTGAAATAAATTAAACAATCAGGAATTTATGGCTTTAGTTTTCTTACAAGCAACTAATAGAAAAAACATGTAGATTGAATGGTAGTATTTCATTGGAGTACGCTAGTTTTTTATTTTCACAAGTATTACGATAAACGAAAACAGCTATTCACAATAAATTTTGCTCACTTGAGAAATCTAAATTTCTGAAGTTTCACAAGCAACAGATATAGCATTTTTAAACGAACTATCAAGTAGGATATTTATCTATTGGGATCTGACATGGAAGCGGAGCTTAGGTGATAACGTCAAAACATGGCGTCTTAAGGAGGCTCGGGGGTCGGGCGGTGTGAGAGGGCACACGTCCCACCTCTTAAAAAAAAAAAAACTTTTAACTTATGGTTTTATTTTCTTGTGCTATCATCAATAAACAATTGAGTTGTTAAAATTTTTTTGTCATTGAAGTCGTGCTACTTGCGAAATACTTCAAATAAAAAATAATACTTAATAAAAGGTGCAGGTGTATTTTGTCGCCAAATTACAACGTGGTAGTTGTTGTAGAAAATATCTGAAACCGCTATTCATTATTTTTTTCATTCATTGTTGTAGGTAGGCGCCCAAATAATAAACAGAACATAAGGTCGTATAAATCATTTCAATAGATTGTTACATCGTTAAAAGCAAATAAGGAATTTTGATCTGAAATTTGAATCATTTTTTTCACAATAGATTTTCGAAGTGTCTACCACCGACTCTTAAACACAATCTGCATCCTCTCAAAAATTGAGAGCCTTAAACTCAAATCAGATATTTCACGCGCTGCTTGATTGATTCGTTGACGCAATTAATTTGCCGATCGAATTGGTTTTCCATAGACATTATCTTTTAAAAAATCGAGAGGATTGAGGTCTGGGGAGCGCGGGGGACACACAGTTAGTCCTAGACGGCCAATCCATCTTCTTGGGAATGTTTGATCAAGATGCACCCTTACTGCACGAGCATAGTGTGCAGGGCACTCATCATTTTGCAACCACATCCTTCTTCTTAATCAATAAAGCAGCACGTGAAATAAATTATTTGAGTTCAAGGCGTTTAAAAGGACAATTTTTGAGAAGATGCAGGTTCTGTTTAAGAGTCGATGGTTGACATTTCGAAAATGTGAAAATAATGATTCAAATTTCAGATTAAAATTCCTTTATTTGCTTTTAACGATGTAACAGTGTATTGAAATAATTAATACTACCTTATGTTTTGTTCATTATTTGGACGCCTACCTACAACAATGAACAGAAAGAATAATGAATAGCGGTTTCAGATATTTTCTATAATAACTACAACGTTGGAATTTGCCGACAATAGATGCCTGCACCTTTTATTGAGTATTATTTTTTATTTGAAGTATTTCGCAAGTACCACGACTTCAATGACAAAAATTGGAATTTTTAGAATTTTGAGAAAGAAACCACCTATGTTATACCATTTTCGAAAGAGCATTAAATAGGCTAGTTTTTAAGATCATTTGCTGATTCAGTCCGGTACAATATTTTTTCACAGTAAATAATCAAACTTTAGTTAAGGTTTTCGGATATAAATTAAATTGAAACAACTTAATTTTTTTTGAGGTTAGCGAGCTAGTTTTTAATGAAATGATAGGTCGTTTATCTCAATCAACTATTGATGATAGCACAAGAAAATAAAACCATAAGATAGAAGTTATTTATATTCAAAACAGGCCAGAAAATGACCAAGAAGTATAGATTTAAAAAAAAACATAAGAGTGGCAATATCTCGAAAACCAGAAGACTTTTACTGAGGTCATGTTGATGTTATCTGATTGACCTGAAGCCAATCTACCTACAGTGTCAATCTGGCGGGTTATTTTCGGGACACCCTATATACACTGGCCAGCAAAATTAACGCACCACTAAAATTTAGGTCAATTTCAAAGTTAGTTTTCTCGCGAACTGCTGAATCGATTTAGATTTAAAAAAAATTCAATGTAGCTTAAATCTTCAGAAATGACGTTACGCAAAGAGAGAAAATTTAAATTCGAGTTTTAGGGATATACTGGGTGTTTGAAGAAAAACTAGTAAAATGCACAACTTTTGTCATATTCTGTGGGAATTCCCATCAACAGTATAAGGTGTCTCTCTAAGTCAAAATATTGCCTAATCTTTCACAAGCATTTTGTTTTTTTATTCACTTTTTTATCTTGCTTATTAAATGAAATACGAAATTTAATGTAAAACGTAACAACTAAAATTTATTTTTAAAAAATTTGAAATAAAATCTTAAACATTAAAATAAAAAGTCAACAGTGTTTTCTCCCCTATTCCTTATAACTGATTGACATCGACGACCCATATATTGAACCAGACGTCTAATTTTTGCTTGATCTATATTTGTCCATATTTCCCTCATAATGTTTTCTACATCATCCAAGGAGGCAGGTGGGGGTTGATGATCTCTAAGCTGCCTTTCATTAGATCCCATAAATGTTCTATTTTCGCAGTATGTGTTCTGGCTTTATCTTGCATTAGTATAAAATTATCTCCAATATAACCAGCCATAGGGACCACATGCTCTGACAAAATTTCGTCAATGTACTTTTCGCTGTTTAAAGGTGCTCCATGTAAGGACATGATGTCTGTACGAGTTGCCAAAGTAATTCCGCCCAAAAACATCACAGAGCCTCCATTAAATAACTCGGTTTAGCGAATATTATTTTGTGAATAACGTTCGTTTGGCTGTCGAATAATTTCTGAGCTTCGATCCTTGCTGTAGAGATAAAACCTCGTCTCATCAGTGAACAAAACTCGTTTCCAATCTTCAGCAGTCCAGTTCAAATGTTCCCTAGCAAATTGAAGTATTTTCGACATTAAATTCCGTATTTCATTTAATATGTGAGATAAAAACGTGAATAAAAAACAAAATGCTTGTAAAAGATGGGGCTATATTTTGACCTAGAGAGACACCTAATACTGTTGATGAGAATTCCCACAGAATATGACAAAAGTTGTGCATTTTACTAGTTTTTCTTCAAACACCCAGTATATGCCTAAAACCCGAATTTAAATTTTTTCTCTTTGCATAACATCATTTCTGAAGATTTAAGCTACATTGAAAATTTTTTTTATATAAATCGATTCAGCAGTTCGCATAAAATTAACTTTGAAATTGACCCAAATTTTAGTGGTGCGTTAATTGTGCTGGCCAGTGTAGTATATATATATATATATATATATATATATATATATATATATATATATATATATATATATATATATATATATATATATATTACTGAATCTGCTTCTTTCATCCCCAAGCGTCCTTTCAATAAAATGTTCGAATAGATAAGATTCTCGTGATGAAAGAAGATCTCACCCTTACAAAAGATGAATCTATACGATCCTATTGCGAATATATTCAGCTGATTAAGAGGTTTTTTCAGATCCAATTCGAAGTGAAAACGTTAGAGGCATTGATACTATCTGACAATTTCAGTTGATCCTACAATATTGAGAAAATTTCTGGGGCTTATTTCACCTCTTAGAAAATATTAATTTTCGGATATTGTGTGGAATTATACTCTTAGATAGACCAATCAATTCACCATGAAGTTTTATACCTTCTAGACCTCAGCTGACAAGGAAATGAAATATAGCATACTAAAATTAGTTTCCTAAGGAAATTTCACACAAAATATCATGCAAATTATCTCGAAATTCTCAGGAGATAAAAAAATTGTCCATGACTGCTACGAAATACATCGAACTCCTTATAATTTTCAGTTCATTTATTAATTGAAGAGAATTTCAGAAATCATAAATTTAAAGTTCTTTGCTGACTTTACACTCCAGAAATTAATATCGCGAAAAAACAGAAAAGTGGTAGTGAACTACATACCAATTTTTATTTTAAAATATGGGTTCGATTATCGAAAAATTGAGTTTCAAACTAACACATGCAATAATAGTATCAACGGAATATAATAGATTGTTCATGATAGAATTTTTCATACATACTTCGCGATTTACTCGCAAATATATTATGATCATCATCATAGATTGATAAATTTATTTGAACAAAATGAATGAGAAGGCGTTGGAGCTTTTACTATAACCCTTATCTTAAACCTACAACATATTCTGAAGTGATGAAAAAATTTATACAAAATCAACAAGCTCTAAGGAATGTACTCTATTGAGTATCTATTAAATTACGAAAGAGTTCTTGATGTTCTGACGGTAATGAAATATTCTTCGAAAGATACACAAATATAATTTTTTTTTCTGTAGCTAATATAAATCCTTTTTGCTTTTCAAAATTTCTGATCAAGATATTCGGTCAAAACTAAAAACAATGCCATAAAACTTATTCACGAAATCAATGAAAAACATGACGATATCAGTTCATAAATGATCTTAATACTATACGCTACGGAAGATACAAAGCAGTGAAGGTGCCTGTGCTCTATTTATGTTTGTAGATGATAATTTTCGCCCGCCGCTTAAGCCTCTTGGTCGCGTGCACGACATTAATTTAATTTACTACCTCCATTATCACGTCAGAACTACGCAGTCACTCTAATAGAAATTTTCGTAATAAGGATAGTTTTTCGTTCAAATTTCATTGATGTTTTTGGTTTCTTAGTAGGTAGGTAGTCTTGCCACCATGAAAAATTATTACACCATTGAAAGAAAGACAAAATATTTCATTATATTTATGACGTCGAATTTTGTTGATATATCCTTGTTATTTCAGCGGGTACTCATGCTCATCAGTGCCCGATATACTCTGATTGGGTGTCACATGGCGACCATTGAGAAATGGTTTCTACGCTGATGGAAGTCTGTGACTATCATCTCTGGTGTTCAAACAATTTGGACGATTTTCTATTTCTACAGTTTCACGGAAAATTCGGGATTTGAAAGATCGGACGGGAGAAATAGTTTTCGTATTGGGGAAATCGATAATGTGGCCTGTTTGGGTGTGATGTTGGGAAAGGGCATTGGTGATATCTGAGTGTCTTACTAAAAGTGAATGTTTCTTGGCATGTTTCTTCCATCCCAAGACTTCTTCTATTCAGTTTATCGTTAACTCACCTCTACAAACCGTTATCTGAACGCCCAGTCTCACCACCATCCTTCTCAACTCAACTCTGTAGTTAATACCCTAAACTACCGCGGTTCATTCCGAGAACCAAGTTTTTTAAAGATTTCTGTTTTTGAGATAATTTCCCTGGATATATTAAATTATGATTCATCACGTGATATCACAGAAATATTTATTTGAATACCTATTATAATAGTCCAAGATCCCAGAGCCGCCAGACGTCCATATGTCAGCCTTATTTTCTCAGTAATGAAATTTGTAGGATAAAGTAGTGCTCGTATGTAAATTCAGTGTATGGATACTCGCTATCTTGTGCTGACGGCTAATTTCCAGGTATCAGGTGCTAAAGATGGAAAAAACTCGACCTACTTATCTCATTTTCTCACACTTTATTTTTATATATGATACTCAGGGAACCTTATGCAAGTTGCCAGACCGATCGTATGGGCCAAACATCCCGCCAGACACACATTAAGTGTGAGTATGACAGTATGAGCGAAATGTCATGATTCGCCCATTTTAACCGCGATAGTGATTATCTATGCGCGAACTCCCTTCTATATTTACTGTCTAGTCAAGCATGCTCTATGTTTGAGTATACGTACTTTCGATAGGCGTCCGAAATTAAGATCGTAGCGCCGGAACGGCTAATATCGGTACTAGAGCATGGGAGATTAGCTGTTTGTTTACATTGGTTGTCATGGTATTTACGTTCATTTCGTTTTGAATTTTAGAACGTTTATTGTCGTAATTTGTGTTTTTTTGGATTTTGTATTTTCCTGTGATATATTGTGTTTGGATTGAGGCCAATTTTATCTCTGTTCAACAGTAGATAACCTACCTACATCAAGTTGAAATTTACACAAGTTGAAATTTACAAGTTTTTATCATTGAACATGAAAATCAATAATAAAATAAAGTAGAGGACGAATAAATTAATTGGTTGAAGGAACTATGTATACCTCATGAAAATGCTGTATGATAGAACACCTATTTATTTAAAAAATATAAAAACTTTCAAAAGTTTCAAGAAAACATCTCTGACATGTCTACTTTCATTACGAACTGAAGAATTTTTGAGTATAATGGACAAAACTAAGTACTTACCAGCTAAACTGAAAGAAACAACATGAAATAAAAGAAGAATTAATATGAATACTCTGCTTGAATGGTTTGAACGTAATAAGTCATTATATTTTTTGAATTTTCCTGGCATATAACAGCTATCCTAAAAGTACGGTGGACTTCTGAGAGTCTGGTTTTTTTGATAGAATCTCTGTTTTCCTGATTATATAATTGAATATTTTAGTTTTTACCTAGCTATAGAGTCCAGATTTATTTCATATTCTTGATGTTATGATAAACTGTTATTTTGGTTGTGCAAATAAACATCATTTGTTATTATTATTTTAATAGTATCTCTGGTTGTTACATGAAAGAAAATACAATAATCTAGAATCTCTGGATGATGGCCCAGGTTCAGCTTCCGATAAAAGTGGAAGATTTTTCGTTGGAATAGCATTGGACTTCGAAAACTCTACGTTTTCGGTTAGCTGAAAATTGCACATCATTAGTTGGTATAATTCTATATGGAAAAATCCACAAACTTACTGCAGGGAAAATAATTAATCTCAGTAAACTGTAAAGAACAACTCTCTTATGTTCAGACAATTTTTTTCAATCTTCAAGTTATGAATCCACACTTTTCTTCTGTCCATCATTTCCTTGTTTCCCAACTTTGTTTGGAATGCAACTTTGAATTGTCCAGCTTTCCGAAAGGTATGTAAACTATATTCGGTTTTTTTTGCCCAATATGAACAATAGAATACACAACAATAGTGATTCATCTCTTCTGAACGTTTGTAAACGATCCAAAATACGATTAAAACTCAACAACTTCTCATATAAAATACACGTAAACAGATGTAAACAAAGCAATCTATCTCCCATGCTCTAGTAATATTCGACACCGGTAGGGGGCGTATCGCTTATTATGTTTTCCCTATATTATTTTATTTTATTTTTAATAGGCGAATCATGACATTTCGCTCATACTACTATACTATCATACTCTCTATCCCGCATGCCAGAATAGAGAAGACCCAACAAGGCCCAAACTACACCTGCCTTAAGCTATATAACAAGCTCCCAGGCCATTTGAAGTTGTTAAGCTTGCCTGCATTCACCAGGAAGATTAAGGATTTGCTCTTGGAAAAAACCATATATGATCTAAATGAATTTTTCTCCTGAAGGTTCCTGTACTTCCGTTCTATACTATTATCTCAATGCCATGCCATATGAGGTATGTGTGTGTGTACCTGATTGTTCATATACCTAGGTATACTCTATTTTAATCATGACAGGCCATATAAGTTTTAATGGAAAATATTTATACGTGTTGTAATGATGTTTTCAACTTGTGTAAATAAATATTATTATTATTATTATTATTATTACTGTCATACTCATACTTAATGTGTGTCTGGCGGGATGTTTGGCCCATACGATCGGTCTGGCAGCTCGCATAAGGTATTGAATTCATTCCCTGAGTATCATATATAAAAATCAAGTGTGAGAAAATAAGAGAAGTAGGTCGAGTTTTTTTCAATCTTCTGCACCTGATACCTGGAAATTGGCCGTCGGCACAAGATAGCGAGTATCCATACACTGAAACTACATACGAGCACTACTTCATCCCACAAATTTTATTACTGAGAAAATAAGGGACGTCTGGCGGCTCTGGGATCTTGCTCTATAAGGACAGCTAGATACCCTAGCAGCGTACTTGTGGAAATTGATAATAAATAATATCACCTCAGTTTAGTACTGCTCTCCAAGTTAAGTATTTAGACCACATTTATATTGTTTTTTCTTTGACTGAGAGACATTGCAAACTCGACATTTAAGGCGGGCGAGGCGGGCAACGTCGTAGTTTGTTTTTGAACACGCTACTAGTGTTCCAATGGTTTGGATTGATTTGGTTATTGCAATCGATTTGATACTGTCGAGTGTCCGACATGGCCAGTCTATCACTTCAATCCTTTGCAGTGGACATCTAGAAATATTTAATATTCTGAAATTGAAGGTATAATGGAAATAATTCTGAATGTTGTTCGTCACTTCATTAATATATATGAAAGAATTCTTTTTGAGAGGCTCTGTGGCTGAGCGGTATAGGTAACGCTATGCCGTCTTCGTTGACGGAGTTGGTGGGTTCGATTCCCACCGTGTTCTTGGGTGTTTGTATGCGTTCTGAGATTTTAGTGGTTCCCCTCATTTAGTATTTGATGGCTAAATGTCCAGTGTTGACGAAGCCAAATTGTACGGAGGACGGGCGTGTGAGAGGGCACACGTCCATCCTCTTAAAAAAAAAAAAAAAAAAAAAAAAAAACCCCTTTTTTTGAGGTTCCGTAACCAAAGGGTAAAAACGGAACCCTATTACTAAGACTGAGAGGCTGTATCTCAAACACCGCGTTAGCTAGACAGTTGAAATTTTCACAAACTATGTATTTCTGTTGCCGCTATATCAACAAATACTAAACACAGAATTAAATAAATAGTTAAGGGGGCTCCCATACAACAAGCGATTTTTTTGCCATCTTTTCCTCGATATCAATAATGGCAAGACTTAACAACTTGAAATATCCACGAAATACTCAGTTGTTTTTTTACTTCAATAACTAATAATAAAATTAAAATAAAACAAATATTTAAGGGAGGCTTCCATACAAAAAACGCCATTTTTTTGCCTATTTTTGTTCGATATCAAAAATGGCAACAGGCAGGCACTTGAAATATTTACAAAATACTCAGTTGTATTCTTACTTTAAAAATGAATAATAAAATAAAATAAATTGTTAAGGGGGGCTCGAACTTGGCCGGTTTATTAGATGTTTGTCCTGGATTCATTTAACCCTTTAACTGCCATGACAGTTCAGATATAACTGCCTCTGCGCCAAAAATTTTTTTTGTTAAAATTGTATCAAATTGGTGTCTAGTGGTGACCTGCGGTAGAAAATGTAATTTTTTATTGATGTCTTTGGTGATACTGCATACTTTTTTTTTGTGTGACAAATGGTCTCACAAGCGCAAGAGGAAATTAAAATCGGTTTGAGCCGTGTGCTTCATTATGACTCACACAATTGTGCGTGATCTTGCAACTCTTTCGGCACCGTTCGGGTGTTCTCTCACCACTATTTAGTGGATTGACGTGTTTTATCTAGATCCTCTGATGCGCAAGGGAGAAACTAAGCTATGAAGATGGCCAAGACAGTACGCTACTACGTATGTGTAGGATGTCCCGAGCAACCGCATATGTGCAAAGAATGTTTTTATAAATAACATAAAATATCATAAATATTTGTTTTTGTATGATCTATAGGGTTCAAAACTTCATTAAATTCACACACGTATACCTTATAACTTTAAGTTTTGAATATAAAATATATTGCTAAATGAAAAATTAAAGCAAACAAAAAATATACTTTATTTCTGTAGGCTATTTCTGGTGAAATTTCTTCTACGCCAGGGCTATCTATAACCTCATACAAACATACGAGAACTATGCGCGCTTCAGACACACAAAGCAGATAAAACTTCTTATACGTGTGCGTCAATATGGCGCACATGGCGTTCAGTGCAGAGGCTGTGTCAACAACACCGAGAATATAAGCTGTGTGCCGATGACGCACGTGGTAGTTAAAGGGTTAAAATTATAATTCATGACGCTTTTATTACTTCTCATATATATATATATATATATATATATATATATATATATATATATATATATATATATATATATATTATCTGGGTTTTTGGATTGGCAGTGTAGGTGTTAATAAATATACGAAAATTGATAATGATAAATGTAATCATAAATGTAATCATAAACGTTTCGGAGATGTGTCTCCTTCTTCAGTATCTTTAGAGCCTAATAATCTCTAATTAAAATATAACTACTACGAACATTTAAGTATGGTATTTTAACACATATAACAGGTACAAGTAATTAAAAAGGGTATCTTAAAATTTATTTCTCATTACGTCGTCCATTGTCAGTTTGAATTAGAGATTATTAGGCTCTAAAGATACTGAAGAAGGAGACACATCTCCGAAACGTTTATGATTACATTTATCATTACATTTATCATTATCAATTTTCGTATATTTATTAACACCTACACTGCCAATCCAAAAACCCAGATAATATAAATAAGTAGGTACCAAGGATAAACCCAATAATATATATATATATATATATATATATTATAAATATATATATATATATACAGGGCCCTGCAACAGTGGCGCGGTGTTCCATATCTCTATTTGGGAAACAGATAGAAATCTACATTTCTATAATATAACCTTCTTGCTCGAGCTCGACAAAATAAAAAAATATTGTCGGTCACACAGGGTGTTCAATTTCTTCTGGGCGGATATCAACTATGTTTTTTCAAATGGCAACCTATATTTTTTGTCGCCTTTTCGGTTTCTACCTAGAAAATAAAAGATACTTTGTATAGATCCTCATTTCGAAAATATTTACGGTTTTCGAGATTTTTTGCATTTTTGATTTTTTTTTTCAATTTTGGTCACTCAGAATATTCGAAATTATAAAGTTGTGCCAAGTCCAATTGAAATTTATTTTTGGTCAAATATTCTACATTGGTAACTCTCTCAAACGATATATCTGAAATCAACCTGCGATATACAGGGTATGAAAAATCGCTTGCCACATATTGTAAATAAAAATGTACAGAATCTTCCTTATTTCAAATAGAACACCCTGTATATTATAGATCCAGAAGAAGCGTTAAGAAAAGCTTTACAAATATCATGAAGTATTCCCTATGGTTAAGTTCACTAGTTTTCCTTAAAACAGCGACAAATGGCAAATATTCAAATTTCTTCGGTATAATCTGAATGAACGATTTTTTTCATAAATAACCTGTTGGTAGATAAACAAGTTGTGAATTACACCACAAAATATACCTGGTATATTTGAAATAATTTCAAAAATCTCAAAATTTGAGCCACATTCTTTCGATCTAAATCAACCTTTCAGCGAATTAAATATTTATTGATAATCGGGTAGTCTGGCAAATGACAGATCAAAATATTTGCCTTCAAATGAAGTACAACTTACGAGATGTCATCATTCTGACTTCTTCCTAATTTTCCAGAAAAATGTCTACAATATTTGGAAACATGAATATCAAGAGAATTCTATAGGAAAATATTATAAACTTAACCAGCCGTTTCCGGCATCCACTCCATGGTTTAGGAAGAAAATTTATTAGTATTATCACTCGAATGAGGACTGGTCACGCTTCATGTCCTTATTTGAACAAAATAGGTATTAACGAATCTTCTTTATGCGATTGTGGCGAAATAGGTACAATTGATCATTTGTTGTTAGTATGCAGCAATTATCGCCATCATAGAAAAGTCCTATATTCTAATCTGAATAAAATTTTGAAATTTCATCAACCTTACAACCTTAGTTTCCTCATGTCACTTGAAAACATGAATGTCTATGAAGTCCTATTTGATTTTATTAATGCTTTAGGTTTAAAACTGTGAGAATCGTTGTTTACTTTGTGTTTTCTATCCTCGATAAGAGGATTAAAATAAAAAAAATTGTTGGCTGATGGCACAGGTCAAGGCCATTTAGGCAATCTGCCTATTGATATAAAAAAAAAAGTATTGAAATCTTTAGTGATCCGTTAAGTAGAACTTTCGATATGATTTCATCAGAATGTTGTTAAATTATATCGAAATGTCAACTCAACGAATCACTAAAGATTTCAATACTTATTTGAAGGCAAATATTTTGATCTGTCATTTGTCAGACTACCCGATTTCCAATAAATATTTTATTCGCTGAAAGGGTGTTTTAAATCGAAAGAATATGGCTCAAATTTGGAGATTATTGAAATTATTTTGAATATACAATGAATATTTTGTGGTGTAATTCACAACTTGTTTATCTACCAACAGGTTATTTTTGGAAAAAGTCGTTCATTGAGATTATAGCGAAGAAATTTGAATATTTGTCATTTTTCGCTGTTTTAAGGAAAACAAGTAAACTTAACCATAGGGAATACTTCATGATATTTATAGAGCTTTTCTTAGCGCTTCTTCTGGATCTATAATATACAGGGTGTTCCATTTGAAATAAGGAAGATTCTGTACATTTTTATTTACAATATGTGGCAAGCGATTTTTCATACCCTGTATATCGCAGGTTAATTTCAGATATATTGTTCGAGAGATTTAACAATGTAAAATATTTGACCAAAAATGAATTTCGATTGGACTTGGCACAACTTCATAATTTCACATATTCTGAGTGACCAAAATTGAAAAAAAAAATCAAAAATGCAAAAAATCTCGAAAACCGTAAATATTTTCGAAATAAAGATTAATGTAAAGTATCTTTTATTTTCTATGTAGAAACCGAAAAAGCGACAAAAAATATAGGTTGCCATTGGAAGAAACCTAGTTGATATTCGTCCAGAAGAAATATTTTTATTTTGTCGAGCTCCAGCAATAAGGTAATATTATAGAAATAAAGATTTCTATCTGTTTCCAAAATAGAGATATGGAACACCGCGCCACTGTTGCAGGACCCTATATATATATATATATATTTATATAGGTATATATATATATATATATACATATATTATATATATTTATATCTATATATATATATATATATATATATATATATATATATATATATATATATATATATATATATATATATATATATATATATATATATATATATATATATATATATATATATATATATATATATATATATTTATATATATATATATATATATATATATATATATATATATATATATATATATATATATATATAGACAGATATGTATATATATTAAAATCTTTATTCTTAAGCCAGAAATATATATATTATAATTTTTGAATTTTTCTTGGGAATGTGGCTTAGCTAAAATGGAGATTCATTTGTCTTTGCTATTTAATCATTTATTCCTTTATTTTAACGTTTCGGCTTCACAAGGCCTTTTTCAAGGACTACAATGGAGAGAAAGTAAAATTATTGCCACCAAAGTTACAGTTAAAAGTTACATTTACTCGATAAATTAAAAAACGCTGAAAGAACATAACAATTTTTATAGATATCACAGTAAAATTTTCACCTACTTTAAATTATCTTCGGAAACACTGACACTTATTTCATTGATCGTATACACAAAATATCGAATGAATTCATACGCGTATGGCGTGCAAATGATATTAAACTCGCTGAGATTCGTTTGATTGACCGGTGGCCTGGACGTTTCAAGAAATATAAACTGAGAAACAAATATATGGGGTGCCAATATTTAAGAAAACCAGACGAACATTCATAATTAAAAAAAAATTAAATTTTTTTCCCCCATGTTTTTTATTCGCTTCGTTTCTCTATTTTTTATAAAATGTTGTGGTATATTTTGCTCAAATTTTTGATATCTGTTTTCTCGTTTGTAGCGTGATTATTCTTTTTTATAAATATATTATTTCCAGGATTTCTCGTTTTCTCTTGTTGGTTTTCCTGTATAGTATTTTGGCATTCTCAAACTGGAACTCATGTTTGTATGAGTATATACTTTTTTTTTCGAAGATAAGTTTTTTTCAACACTTGACAAAATGTCACGATATATTGACAACTTTCCGTGATAATTAATTCGGGTGACTAGCCCATTATCAAAAGTTTCTTCAAGTCCTAAAGAAAGAGGAAAAATATGTTGCTAGAATAATTTTCGAAGTGATGATATGAAATATTATGAATGAACCTATGAACTAGCTAAATATTCTACATTTCCAGAAAAAAAAAAATTTTCGTCCCTTATTTATGCCAATGAAGACTTCTAGGTCTATACCTATGACAATACTTATCTCTGTTAAATTATGTTATATGTTA
Source organism: Cynegetis impunctata (assembly GCA_030704885.1). Lineage (NCBI taxonomy): Eukaryota > Metazoa > Arthropoda > Insecta > Coleoptera > Coccinellidae > Cynegetis > Cynegetis impunctata. The sequence goes on along the minus strand of JARQZK010005111.1, from coordinate 331,950 downwards.
TCCTAACTCGTATCTAACGTACCTATACAATTTGAATCGATCAAATCTTTAGAAAGAATGGGAGAATGACATATAGATATAGGAATCCAAGAAGTATTTGCTTTGAAGCCGACCCTTTTCTAGATCTTAAAACTGATTTTAACAAATTCATGCCTTACTCGTGTTCAACGCCAACACAATCTTAGATATCGCCAGAAAAACGACGGAATACCCTTCAAATACTTGAAGTGAAAAAGTTTGGAAGACGGAATTGGCGAGCAATTTCTTTTCGAGGAGTCTTTCCCGTCCTATTCGCGGTTTTCCCGTTCGAGAATATATACCTTTAGAAGTGTTCTCAAAGTTTGAAGAGAAGCAGGGATCGTCGAAAGCTATTTTCGATAATGACTTATAATCGTTTTTATATTAAATGCGACAGCATTTGTCAGTGCTCTTAGATAGAATGTGGTTGAAGAGCATGACCTAGAATAATTGTGCAGTACACAGAGATTTTGAATAGTATACTATATTTTCGATTCACGTGAATTATAAGCAGGTTTTCACTTTGAAAACCTGCTTATTAAAATGGGTGCGATTAGCAAAGTTGGACCTAGGACCAAGATAGTTTTTCGTTTCATGAGGTTTTTATGATGCTTCGATTTCATATATATATACAGTGGCGTAGATAGGGGGGGGATCAAGGGGATCAATCCCCCCCCATGAGCCTACGAAAATTATAATAGAATTGAATGAAAGTCTTCGTATCTACGTATTTAAGTATACATGAAATTTATTAAGCACTAGCACCTCTATTGGTATTATGTATGTGCGATTATATGAAAATCATGTATAGATATGTTATCGTGACGACTGTGCAATTGTGTGTGTAAATTAATTATAATTTCAACATTAGAATTAATCAAGAAATTGAATCGTTTTTCTAATTTTGGGTGAAGTAACTATTAGTTTTGAGCATATTCTATTCAATGTTCAACTAGTAAGTTTAATCGGTCACTTTGAGCAAATAACTCGTTTGAAAAAGTTCAAATGGGTCTAATAGAAAATTTTCATTTCGAAACGAAGAAGTCAACCAAAATCACCTCGTACTTCTCTTTATAAATTGTATACTATACTTACTATTAAACAAAACTTTTGTTTAGTGGTGTAGTATTATATCTAAAACACGAGCAGTTTTGTTTAATAGTATAGATAGAATAAAATTTGGAAGGAAAAGAAGTGCGAAGAGGTTTTGATTGACTTCTTCCTTGGTTAATAAAATTTTCCATGTCACACACGTTTTTTGTTCCTAGTGACTGATTAAATTTCTGTTTACATAGAATATTTTCAATCAATATTTAATATTTCGAACATTTTTTGAGGTAGAGTAGGTATCAAAATATGAGTAACTTTTGGCTTTGAAAATTTAATTACTCCATAACATTTTGAAGTAAATAAAAATTTTCTGTGATAGCGTTCAATCCATTTCTGGATTTGGAGAAACATTTACTAATCATGAGAATATAGTCTAGTCAACAAGTGCTTTTTTTGTTCAATTTTATTCATGAGTCTCGGAAAAATATGAACAAGGTGTCATTCGATTCGAAAGAGCATGAAGATATTTTTTGAAAAAATTTAAGTTCCGTTCTTGAAAATTGTAAAACTTATAATCAATTTACTGAAAGAAAAAATTATCTCAAAAACTAATTGAAATTTTTGATATCTAAATACATATACAAAAAGAGTAAATTGTCTAAAAGAAAATCTCCCGCCATTGTAGGATTAATATTTATAGTTTTCTCAGAGTAAAAATACGGCCGACAGCGGGTAGTATGGCTTGCGAAAGTAGCGCCCATTTGGGACACTTTACCAATAAACATTGTTCAACTATATCAAATATTAAATTAAGGAATGAAAAATTTCACGTTCTTACTGGATAGGTAAATGAATAATAATCCAGTAACAAAACATTTTTATCGCGATTTTTCAATTGGTTATGCAACAGTTTTTTGCTGCTTGAACAAGAACATTGCAAGTGTAATAACTGTTAAACTATAGATCTGATACTTTTTTCCTTACTTGGAGCTAGTTTCAAAAAAATGCAGAATAGATTCCTGTTAAAAAAATTTAATTTTTCAGTTTTCTATTAACAATTTACGCACTTTAATTAATCAGTACTTTCTTTTCTTGATTCTCTTATAAACAACGCATTTGTTCATAACAATTTTTTAAACAATAGGAGATGAATATTGAAAAAACCATTTCCATGTAGCTTCCGATAATAAAAAACGGATCATTAAAATTATAAAAAAAATGAATTTTGATTTTGCAAAACTATACCTACGTAAATTGTCAATAAACAACTGAAAAATTGAAATTTTTTCAATGGGAATTTACTCTGAAGCCTTATAATAATAGCTCCAAGAATGAAAAATAATTTCAGACCCATAGTGAACATTTATCACACTTACAATTTTCATGTTCAAGTAACAAAAAATTGTTAATTAACTATAGCATAACTAATTCAAAAATCGCTATTATCGCTGGATTATTGCTCATTCACCGATTTAGTAACTGTTTGAATTTTTCATTCCTTAATTTTCATATTTAATATGGAAAGATAATTGTTGAAGTGTCCTAAATGGGCGTGACTTGCCCAAACCATATTACCCGTTTTCGGCCATATTTTTACCTATCTGAGAAAATTATGAATATTGATCCTACAGTTCCAGTAGTTGGGTCTTTTTTTTTGGAAAATTTCCTCTTCTTTTCGAATCTTTCTTCATATTTCAAAAATCTCAATTAATTTTTGACATATTGGCGGAGAACCAACCCCCCTTTTTTTGAGTATATTGTTTACTTTCACAATTTTCGCGAGCGAATTTTTATTTTTCTCAAAAAGATCTATATGCTATTACGCATTTAATGACACCTTGCTCATATTTTTCCGAGACTGCTGAAAAAAGTTAAACAAAAAAGCACTTTTTGACTAGACTAAATATATTAGAAAGATATTCGATGTTTTTCATGCATGATTTATACGAAATTGACAAAGCCGTTGATAAATTCATCAAAACTGATGAGTTTTATCAAAAATTTCTTACTGCCACACCTGCTGTTCTCGTAACTTGAAAGTGTGAAAAAAATATTTAATTCGTGAAGGCGATGTTAAGCCTAAAAATTCAATAATAGAGCTTGATGATTGCCTAGAAATTTTTTTTTCGAATATCAATATGTTGTTCAGAATATTAGCTATGCTGTCGGTATCGACGTTTGAAGCGAATAGATACGATTCAAAGGAGCACGATAAAGGAAGTGGACTTGTAATGACCCTTCTGAATATATAAAATTCATTGCAAATTAAAAACTCATGTTCGTCTAATTTTTTGTTTTTGAATGGTTTGGCTGCTCTGGCAATTCATGGTGAAATTGGAATCACAGTTGACGAAGTCATGAATATCGAAAAACGCCGAAAACTAGATTTTCTTCTCTAATTGTCCCAAGAATATGTTCAATGATTTATATATCCAATTCAATATAATTCAATTTTTCACTAAGTCATATCCCCCCCCCCATCGCAAAAAGCTATCTACGCCACTGTATATATATATATATATATATATATATATATATACATATATATATATATACAGAGGCGGATTAAACGTTCAGAGCGCCGTAGGCAAGCATCCCAGCGGCGCCCCTATATTAAAAATAACTGTGTAATGTGCTGCACCGTAGGAAAACGCGATGAGATGAGGGCCAAGACTAAAAGAGCATGAGTACATGAGATCGAAATTGTCGGACAAATCTTGCGATTTAGGTTTACAATATTTTAAAGCTTCAAGGCATGTAAACTCGAAAATTTTGATATTCCCTATATAATATAATATTTAGCTTTACACGCCAGTCGTATGAATTAAATTATTGAACATGATAAAATATGAATTAAATCAGTGTATCTAATATTTTATTCATATAATTAAGTTTAATATGTTATAGTTACTGAATTCAAACTTGATAGTATAGATAGTGGCCTAGGAGTATGCCGTAAGCGCGGAAGGTCCCGGATTTCTTTCTCGGTCGGGAAAATTTGGGAAACAAACGTCTGGAGCTTTTATTAATTTTAAGAATTTATTAATACTTGGTTAATTTAAAAAAAATCAAGTTGCGACTTATTAACATAAACTCGGATAAAGAGTTAAATTTTTAACACCATCTGAATTTTCAAGTAAGTATACTTAAAGTGAACGTAATGGCACTCTAGTAACTTAAAGTTAGATATAATTGGAAATAATTGAATTATTTGCAGGAACTATTCAAAGTAAAAAATGAAATTATAATGGTATGTATGTACAATTAAGCAGCTTTTTCGCACGCCTTCAAAGTTGCTAATTTTCATTTACAAAATAAAAAAATTTGGGCCTACATTTTTGTCAATAACATCGTAATAGTTTAAAGATTGCAATAAGTTTGATTCTATGTTGAGTATTGCTAACGAATTTAATCTGATATCTGTCATAGTTGAGCGAAGATAATTTTTCACTCTCTTTAGACAGGAAAAGCACTGCTCACCAATGAAATTGCTGACTGCCGTCGATACACACATTCTTAAAGCTATGTTAACGTTTGGATAAATTGTTTCGAGTTCATCAATTCTTAGAACCTTTAAAATTGCGTTGGTTGTTCGAAGCAGTTTTCCGTCCCAAGCAACTTCTCTTAAATAAGAACGCAGATGGATACATTCATCCACAAAACACTTTTCTGAATCACCGGAATACATTGTTTCTAACGTACTTGCTCTATTTTGAACTCCTTCAGTGCTCAAATTGGTCAAGTTGTTTAAAAATGAAAATTTACTGTAAAAATTACTGTATGATTATCGTCTCTTTTGAAGTTCAACCACAAGTCAGTCTATAATTACTAAAAAAACTGTCACTCTAAATGTGTCCCGACCAGATACTGAAGAAGTACCTAATATCTTCAGCAGGTTCATCTGCAGTGCGCTTTTTCTTCCGAATCCTCTTTTTATCCTTTTTATATTATCTGGCTAGTGGGAGTTCCAAAGCTTGCTGCTCATAGTCATTAAAATTTTTCCTTTCTGCAGAAATTATGTGAATTAGAACAAGGTTACTTGTAGGCGTAAGTTTTAGTCAGTCCCATCCGTTAAATTTATCTTTTGTTATAAATTGAAGCAAATTGAGGTTGTAAGCAAAAATAATAGTTTTTATTGTCTAAGTACGTGGCTTACTTACTGGCACAATTAATTTTATGCTATATTGTATGTTTTTTCTCTATTTTACAATTCCGCCCGAGCGCCCCTTCGTACCCTCGCGCCCCTAGACACATGCCTAGTTTGCCTTAAGGATAATCCGCCACTGTATATATATATATATATATATATATATATATATATATATATATATATATATATATATATATAATTATGTTCGTATGTATGTGCTTATGTATTTTAGCGTTGTTTACAGTATAACGGGCGCAATTTTGAAGCAAAAGGGGTTGAAAGTTTGTAAGTAGGTAGTTTCGTATGATATCTAGGATAGGATTGTTTTTGTTTCGAATTGATTGAGGGAATGACCCCCCTGGGGAAAAAATAAATCTTGTTCGCACGATAATCGCAATTTTGAAGCAAGAGGGTTGAAAGTCTGTAAATAGGTAGTTTCGCATGATATCTTGAATGGTATTGTTTTTGGTTCAAATTGGTTGAGGGGTTGACCCTCCTGGGAGGCAATATATCTTGTTTACACGACAGAAGGCGCAATTTTGTAGCAATAGGGTTGAAAGTTCGTGTCTAGGTATTTTTGTATGATACCTTGAATGGGATTAGTTTCGTTTCGAATTGGTTGAGGGTTTGGCCCCCTGGGGGAAGAATAAATCTTGTCTACATGATAAAGGTCGCAATTTTGGAGTAATAGGGTTAAAAGTTTTCAGGTAGGTATTTTCGAAAGATATCTTGGATGGAATTGATTTCGCTTCGAATTGGTTGGGAGGTTGACCCCCTGGGGGAAGAAATAAATCTATTTTACATGATAAAAGGCGTAATTTTGGAGCAATAGGATTGAGAGTTTGTGAGTAGGTAGTTTCGTATGATATATTGAATAGGATAGGTTCTAATGCGAATTTGTTGGGGGGTTGACCCCCCAGGGAAATAAGTCTTGTTTACACGATAGAAGGCTCAATTTTGGTACCATAGGCTTGAAACTTTGTAGGTAGGTAGTTTCGTACGATATCTTGGAAGGTATTTATTTCTATATGAATTGGTTGGAGGGTTGACCCCCGGAGGAGGAAATAAATCTTGTTTACACGATGAAGGGCGCAATTTTATAGAAATAGGGTTGAAAGCTTGCAAGTACGTAGTTTCGTATGATACCTTGGATGTTATTGGTTTGGGTACGAATTCCTTGGAGGGTTGATCCCCCGGCAAGGATATAACTATTGTTTACACATTAGAGGGCGCATTTTTTTTAATTTGGAAAAAAATCATAATTTATTAAATATATTTTTTAAAGTGGATACGTTATGAAAACCTGCTCTTCTAATGCAGCTCGCTGCGATAGAGTTTTCTTCTTTTTCATCTCAATATAAATTTTGATACTTCATTTTCGATTGTAAATTTGTGAACGACATCAAGAATAAGGTAAAAGCTGCACCTGAATATTATAGCATAGTCGATTTGATGGAGATAGTGTTTAGTATTCAGAAAGGCTATCAAACTGGAGCGAAACTTATGATAAAGTTAACCACAATAAACCACTCACCTGAGAAAACAGGGATTTAAGTGAAGTCTTGTGTACTGAGAATTTTAACTGTATAAAAATAGTAATGACCTACATAGAAATTACCCTATTAGTCATAATATTACGATTTTCACATTTGAATACAGTTTTCTCTGGAAATGTTAGAAAATCTAATATAAATTTAGAATTGAAGGTGGAAAATTTACAATGATTACCGCAAATTCATTCATATAATTACTTTTCCCTGGAAGATAAGTTATTCAAGATTCTGATTTCATCCTTGGCATACCGTTGAGTATGATAGAGGTTGTTATATGGAAATATTATTTACAATAGGCAATTAACTTAAAAGTAAATTTATATCAAACTAACCCTCACAGATACTTTAATTCACAGTGACAGTAACCAACACATTAAAATAAAACTCATTGCTCTTCATTCGTTCATACATAGGTTGTTCACTATTCCATTATCGGAAACAAATTTTCAAATCGAAGTTAATAGAATTAAATTATTAGCCACCAATAACGGTTACGATGAAAGTCTTATCGATAAGCTCATTGGGAAAAAACGAATAAAGAATTTGTTTCATTTAATATAACCTACGCAAACTATTAATGAAGAACAAATGTACCTTCCATTAAATTTTGTGCCGAATTTGAGTAGCAATATTTGTAAAAGACTATCGAAAAATAACGTTCAAACAATTTGTGAAAATAAAAGAAACTTGAAGTCATTCTTAGTCAATAATGGAAAACAATCCAACATCGGAGAAAACATTGGTGTTTACAAAATATTCTGCTTTCTATATTGGACAGGAAGAAATATGAACATTCGTGTTGATGAACATAAAAAGTCAATTTTACAAAATAAAAATACCACTGGCTTTTCCGAACATTGTATAAAATATAATCGTTTCCTGAATTTCAACAAAACCCAATTGTTTCATTCAGGTATTAAAGGAAAGCTCGTTGGCCTTCTTGAAATTCTCGAAATAAGTTCCACCCATAACAGCAGTAAAGTACCCCTTGTAAATGAACAAATTGATTTTCAGGTATCACCTTTGCTATTGTCTTTTTTATGAAAAAATATGTAATTCTCTCCTGTAGTCTGTCTTGATAATGATTTCATAACTCTGTAACGTTATGAAATACCGTCCACTGGCTAAACCAAATTGTAGCCGAGATCAGTCAGTAAAGAAGATTCTATGATTTCTAGCATCAGTTGAAATAGTAGAAGGGATAATTCGTCAAAGCCGGAACGCTAATTAAACGATCTTCGTTTTCGACTTCGAGTTAATACGACGTAATAATTATATTGTAAAGGCAAATAAATTCTCACCTTATAGCTATCCCGAAGTTGATAAATTTTTGTTAAATATCTTTGCGCTAGGAAGCACTAAGTGTTTCTTCTCATTGATTAAAAAATTTCGATCATATTTGTGAACTTGTAGTTTAATTTCCACTTTTATTTCAATATTCGTAATGGTCTCCTAAGTTTATATTATGGAACAGTAGAACAATCCTTTTACTATATATTCACGTTAATTACTTTCAGACAAAATTTTCTTAGTTCAAATTTTCTTTTTTAACCTTGTTTTTTTGCATGTTGCGTTGATGAAAGTTTGTGTTGTGTTTTTTTGCTCGAAAAAAAAACACTTTCCTTATCTCTTAGTTTTTTTTATTTGATTCAAAGAACGTAGTACCGTTTGTAGATAAGATTAAAAAGGATAGGAATCTACGCAGCAAACAAGATTATTGAAGGTTAATTGAACTGAAATTCGATAATGTGAATTTTAGCAAAACGTCAGGAGTTTGAATTTCAAAACCCCAGGAATTCTCAAAACCACAGGAGTTTCCAAAAACGTCAGGAGTCCGAATCTCAAAAACTCCAGGAGCTAGGAAGAACCAATATAAACCCCAGGAACTTTCAAGAACTCCGGGAACTTTCAAAAACTCCAGGAACTTTATAAAACCTCAGGAACTAGACTGAACTAACTTAAAATCCCAGAAGCTGTTAAAAGTTTCTCAAAACAGTAGGAGTCTGGATTGAAGACCGTTGGAAAACAGATCAGTATACTGACAAGAGCTCAAAAATTAACTTTATTCATTAACTTTATTCAATTTAATTATATTTCGTTTTGTAATCTTAGAAACAAATTTTACCAATAATTTTAATAGAGATTTCAGTAAAGTTACTTCGTTTCATTGTCTCATGTGAATAAATAAGGTAAAGTGTAACCGAATTTCCCAAACATTTGAAATAGTCGGAGCATATAATTTTTGTAAAATATCCAAAATTCATTTTTATTTTTTCATTAGGGGAATTCACGTTACAATTCGAAACATGTTGACTATCCTTTACTGCTTAATACAGTATCTTATTATTTTTATATACCTAGTGAAACTTAAGTGTGTTTTATTTCAAAGTTTAAACTTTATGATTTAGAAGAATTTCAAAAGGAAAGATGCAAAGTAAACAAGTATTTCGTTTACTCTTATTTCTTATTATAATGTCTCCTATTAAGCATGAGAATGTTTATTTATGCCCAAGTGCTTCTAGCAAGGTAAATAATATTCTTGAATATTATGGAATATTTATAATCAAAGTACAGTTGTAATACTTTGAAGTGGTTCACAAGTCACCTTATGGACAGAAAACAGTGTGTCAAAATACAAAATTCTTTCAGTGATTTCCTGTCTGTGCAGTGCGGTGTTCCTTAGGGTACTATTCTCGGACCAATTATGTTTATCATTTATATTAATGCAATTTTTTCTCTTCCTATTGTTGGAGATTTGGTATCCTATGCTGATGACACAGCAGTTTTTTTACGAGTCCGATTCTTGGCATCGATTGAGAGAACTGGTTCGAGAGGATTTTGGAAGGATTGCCGATTTCCTGGATCTCCGACTACTCACTTTAAATAGAACAAAAACAAAATTTCTGCCATTTTCTTGTAATTCTGTAAATATGCGGACATACGATTCAATGGAGATAGAAGACGATTTTGTGATATATTTGGATGTGTCCATAAAGTATTTAGGAGTTGTTTTTCGACAGACATTTGAGATGGAACCTACAAATAGATCATGTTGCGAAGAAGCTTCGAATGTTGATTTCAAAATTTAGAGACCTGAGGACTTATTGTGAAGAGAAACTCCTAAGGACAATATGCTTAGTGCTGGTTCAACCAATTTTAATTTATGGCCTGTTGGGATGGGGTTGTGTCACGGATAATCATTTGAAAAAATTGGAGGTGTCCCAAAAATGGATTCTAAAAATTATATACAGCAAAACATCGAAATTTCCATCTGACGAACTCTTCCAGCGGTCCGAAATAATGGATCTCAGACAGCTTTTTTTGTGGTCCTTGCAATACAGCGAAGAAATCTTCACGGTGTGAGTTTTAATGATCATGGTCATCAAACGAAGCTGAGGGGTCAATTGATCTTTACACCGAAGGCCAACAAGACGATCTTTCAGAAATCACATACCTTTTTGGCACCAAGAGTATATAACGTCCTTCCAGTTCATATAAAATTCAGTAGCAGCAATAATCGTTATAAAAATTTATTAAAGTCCTGGATACTTAGTCTCTCCAGACAGTTTGTGAAAAAAATTTTGAATATGGATAGTTTTATCATATACTTATAAACTAACCCTTACTTAGAACGATCAACTGAGAACTTGTTGACCCCTTTGACAAGATGAACTGTTTGACGATTTTTTGATGTGAAAGGACTGTGGTATCAATCCTCAAACCTAGCATCTCGATCACTTGGGATGTCTTTCAATCTTCTTCGAGGTATTTTGCTTTGAGTCATTTATTCAGGTTATGGACATGTAACATATATTCATGTTTTGTAAATTAGGTAATTATTGTATTACTCATGTATTGTAGTATTTCTTATTTCTTTGAATAAATACTAATAATAATAATAATAATAATAATAATAATTAATAAATACAACACCAATTTATCCGAAATGTCCATTGTGAAATCAACTACACAAAAAACTCTTTAATGATATCATATTCACCAAATTTTGCGATTATTTACTAATAACCTTATGTTTTTCAACTCCGGTAATTATAAATTACTAAAACATGATCCAAGATCAAACTAGTAAATTTCAGAAAAATGTGAAATCAGCCTTCGATAACACTAATATTCATATAGAGAATAAAAGAAAGTTTGAACTTATTGTTTCGAATTCCTTAGTACCACAACTTTACTCTTCAATTAAATTATACAGACAAGACAAGGCTATAAAATCAGACCAGTAGAGTCACTACAGCACCTTCAGTGTTTCTGTCGCATTTTGTAATATGAATAATTCAAAATTATTGTAAATTTCAGCATAAACTCTCAATCAAAAACTCATACGATTTATTCTGTAAAATTGGAAATATTCATTTGTCATGATTCTGATGTAGTTAATCCCTTTCCATTAACCCATGGAATACCATCCCTTAACCCTAATAGAAAGGTTCGTTAGTACCAATCTTGTCAATCCTTTCTCAAAATTAGATATACTGTCACTTTTGGAATTAGGCCTTGAACAGAATAATTCTAGTTGCAATAATTAGATTTATAGCACTGAAGGCTTAATTATGGGAAACCCTCTGAGCCCTTTGTTGGCTGAAGTGTTCATCTATATTTTGAAACAGTTAATTTGTAGTTACCCTGTTAGCCGACAATTCAGTTGCCATGATTCTGATGTAGTTAATCCCTTTCCATTAACCCATGGAATACCATCCCTTAACCCTAATAGAAAGGTTCGTTAGTACCAATCTTGTCAATCCTTTCTCAAAATTAGATATACTGTCACTTTTGGAATTAGGCCTTGAACAGAATAATTCTAGTTGCAATAATTAGATTTATAGCACTGAAGGCTTAATTATGGGAAACCCTCTGAGCCCTTTGTTGGCTGAAGTGTTCATCGATAATTTGAAACAGTTAATTTGTAGTTACCCTGTTAGCCGACAATTCATTTATTGATTCAGATATGTGGTTGATATTATTTGTTGTTTCACTGGTAATCTTAGGGCACTCGAATGCTTTCCACCATTCATTAACACTTCACATCCTAATATGAAATTCACAATAGAAATAGAAAAAACACATTCAGGTCTTTGGATTTGAAAATAAGGAAATTGGATATTAAATATAGCTTGTCAATTTTTCACAAACCATCACACACTGATACATAGTCCTTCCCACATCCATTCCAACACGAAATGGCAGCTTTCAGTAGTATGGTTCATCGTTAAGTAAATATTCCACTTTCAAACATTAGATTTGACACCAAGAAAAATATTATGAAAAAAATTGCCGTAAGTAATAATTAGAACCCCATAGTAAAAGACAATGTGATAGATAAAAAGAATTTCAAAAATTAGTAAGGTGTATCCCTGTATCAGAGATAATATCAAATATAACAGCCTAACTTACATTGGAAATTCAAGTAGAAAACTCAAAACACTTTTATCTAAGCATATCAATATTGCTAACTCTACCAGAAATAACTCAGGAAATCATAAAAGGAAAAATAAGTCAAAAATTCACAAAAACAATAAAAAAGGAGTATAAAATTAATTATGGTGATTGTGATAAGTTTTACATTGTTAGAATTGTCAGAAGCTTGCAGAACACGAATGTTGATGTAATAATTGTTAATCACATGATTGAATCCAAAAGAATCAAAAATTCAATTTTGAATTTGAAATAAAAAATACTGAAAGTGAGAGAACTAAACTAAATTTCCTAGAATCACTACAGATTAACAAATACAAACATTCAGGCCTTCTATTGAATAGCTAAATTGATCATACTACATACTACAAGCCCCATTCTTAATATTTGACTATCAGTTTAGAAATGAACTCCTCTAACTAATTATTTGTAACCATATTTCTATTTACCCTTTATACCCAATTTGTTATTCATTTCTTTCTTGTATGAATATATTCCAGAAATGTAATCATTTTGCATTCAGCATCTGAAGAAGTTAAGGTTTCACCTAAACCTGCGTCATACGTATTTTTTCTAATGAAAGTAATTTACATCAAATATCGGCGTTATCAATCCAAGTCATCGAACTACTCTAACCGAATCACTAATATTATAAAAACAAGAAGATTATATTGCTTCGAATAAATTGAAAATATACTATGCCAATATTTATTTCTAAAATTAGAAAAATTTCATTATTTACTTCTTAAGTTTAGAATGAGTTATAAAATGATAGTGATGCGATTCTGTTCGAGTACAACTTTATGAAAATTACGAATTTAAAGAAAATCTACAATTAAATTTATACTAGGTACGTGATCTTCTCTAGTAGGTAAATAACATCGGAAATAATAGTGAATAATATTAATTAGAGGTAGAAACACCTAGATGTTTTGTAAGTTCCAGTATTGTAGTAAAGTATAATGTTCAAGAAGCACTTCAAAATTTCCCAGTTTGAGTGAAACACTCGACAAGTTTCGGGGTACGTATATTATTCAAGGATCTTAGTATAGATAAAGTGGTATATCAAGTTATTTTAGTGGACTTTCATACATGGTTTAATGAAAATGCTACATATTCGATAAATTTATTAAATAATCTTAATTTATTTTTTCAAACAATTTCCATTTCAATTTTACTGAAGTAGAAATAAATTTTTTCAATATTTTAAGATAATACAATACAATATTCTTTATTTGCTTGCTAATCATTTGGAATGATTTAGCATCGTCAAGGTTTACAAACAGTGTGACAAATATTTTAACAAAGTGATGAAACCTTAAATTAAAAGTAACAATATAAAAATTGGTGAGAGCAATATGCTTACTTAAGATATTTTAAAATTCCATAATAAACAAGATGTCACATTTAAAAATACATAGACACTATATTTGACAATTTAAAAACTCCTCAACAGTATAAGGGGATAGGTCCAACAACAGTGATTTAATCTTAATTTTGTACTCTTTCATTAATAAATCTCTTAGATACGGTGATAGATGGTTAAAAAGTCTCAAAGACAGAGTAATGTAGCTTTTATGCGTGATGGTTAGCCGATGTTGAGGAATAAGAAGATCATCCCCATTTCTTGTATGATATTCGTGTCGAGAGTTTACAGTAGAGAGGGTAGCTTGTTTAGACTTGACGTATACTAGACACTGATACACATAAAGTGCGGCCAGAGGCAAGATGTTAAATTTTTTGAACAGTGGCCTGCAACTTTCTGTTTGCTCTACTTGACCCAAAATACGTATGGCTGTCTTCTGCAGTGTAAATATCTGCACCCAATCTGTAGACTGTCCCCAGAAAAGCAGTCCGTAAGAGATCTTAGACTGAAACAGTCCCATGTAGGCAGCCCTAGACACATGAAGAGGAACATACTCTGAGATTCTACGTAGTAAGTAAAGAGTACTGGAAAGCTTTGGAGACAAAATAGATATGAGGTCCCTCCAGTTCAATCTTGTGTCAAGGGTGACCCCTAAGAATGGTAAGGATTTCTGACCATCCTCCAGCTCTCTCAATGCGAACATAAGTGTATTGGTCTTATCTATGTTAAGACTCAGTTCATTAGCCGAAAAAAAGTCTTCGACCCTAGTTATCGCAGCTTTTGCCTGCCGTTCCAAATAAGCAAGGTCAGAATGGGTTCCACAAAGCGTAGTATCGTCGGCATACTGGATGGTATGTAGAGGACACATATGCTCCGAAAGTTCATTGACATGAATTATATATAAAAGTGGCCCCAGAATTGAGCCCTGAGGCACACCTGCTGTAACATCCAAAGCCGGCGACCTCACACCCCTATGTTCCACTACTTGTTCACGACCTGATAAATATGAGGAAATTAAATCAGCCCCCTACCTCTAATCCCATAAAGGGGAAGTTTATCTAACAGAACTGAATAAGATACGTCTATATATATATATATATATATATATATATATATATATATATATATATATATATATATATTTGATGTTTGGCATCTCATTTTCATATATTTCCGATACAACTTCACCACTATATTTTATCGATGATAAACGTCCGGAAATCAACAGCTGATAGAGATCAGCTGAGAATACCTTTTTATTTGTTAAGTGACTCGATTGTAATTGGTACTCCTATTACGGTTATGAAAAGGGAAAAATAAGAGGAAATAGAAAGAAGAGATAACGGTCAACTGTTCTTTAACCTTAGCTCAACGAAGAACTCTATGTATTGAGATGCTGCTTCTTTAAATACGCTGTTATTATTAATGTTGTGAAAAAATAATATGAATTAAATACTAAATAAGTATGTGTAATCACTTCTATGAATATCTCACTGTAATATTTTCATAAAATGTTTCTGTCTACCGAGCAGTGGCTGATTTACAAAAATCGTCTGAAATTTGATACATAATTTATTCGGGTACTTGATTAGTTATATTTACTCAAAATGTAACCAATTTTTTTTAATTGAAAATAGCTGTGCTAAGGTATGGAACGGCAATGTCTAATAGTTTTCGTTCATTAATAATATTGATATTCTATTGCGGAAAGCGATGAGGGTATTGATAATTTCGTGGAAGGTATTCATTCTAGGTTAGAGTTATTTTTTACTTTTCTATATTCGAGAGTTATCTATGTGAACGAAAGCATTTTTTAACTACTTTTTGAATCAGGGACGTTTCCCATTATTATCGATAATATTATTACCTATAATATTGAATATCACTGAAAACGTATCAACAACATAAGCTTCTTCGCGTCTAGGAATTTGATTGAAATTTGGTGAGCTTTAGTGTAATGAGAGATCTGATAGCCAATTATTCCGTCTTGTCATGCAAATTGGCAGACTACTTTATTAGCTTTATAATTAAACATTATCGGAAATTCATTACTGCCAGGCAATATTTCAGAGGAAAATCTCTGTTGCTGTTATTGAAACATTCACAACCCCTCTTTGCCCAAGTTTCGCCAAATATAGAGATTGTGAAAATTATAAGAGACTTATTTTGCTACGCGATCTCACTTCTTGAAGAATTACGGTAATTTACACAGGTTGAAAAAATAATTCGATACTGTCTTCATACAAATTTAGTGAAGTTTTATGTTTTGAATTTATGAGGCAGTTACTCGATGAACATCAATTGTTAACATGTTAATATCAAGCAGATAGCAGTCAATAATGGGTATGGTCCAAACATAATAGACAAAATAAGGAAGAAAAATCATAAAATTGCAATTGCACAAGTATTCTCATTGATTAAAATTTATCTCGTTTAAATTTAACTTTCGTTTGACACCTAGAAATCTCAAGAACTATCTTCTTCGTTTAACCCAATTTGGTTTCATTTCCCTCGAAAATAGAAGAAAAATCAGTGATGTCCTTTTCCTATATAAACTTCTCAACAATATCTATAATTCCCCTGACCTTCTTTCCTCCGTAACTTTCCATGTTCCGTGCCGTCTTCTTGTGCATATATATATATATATATATATATATATATATATATTATATATATATATATATATATATATATATATATATATATATATATACAGGGTGACCCAGAGCTACGTAATCGGTCCATAACTTTATTGTCATTGAAGATATCGATATGAAATTTTCAGAGCCAATATTACCTGACTGAGTCTATTTTTCAAAATTATTTTGAATAAAATTGCACTTCCGGTTTTGCCGGAAGTGATATCAACTTTGTTATTTCAAATGGAATACCCTGTATATTTTTTGATTTTCGAATTTCTTATGTAATTTATAATAAAATTGTCATAATATTCTTTTTACCTAAAATGAACAGTTTTCGAGTTATTAATTTTTTTCGTAAAATTTTGACAGTTGCTTCTTCAACAAAAATAGGCTATAACTTCTTTGTTAGTAGGTCTATTGGTATGCGGTTTAGATTTTTGTAACCTTGAAACATTGTTTTATTGATTAAATGTCAAAATTTTCCATATTTCTGATTTATTACTTGATGAAGTCTAGGTTGAAGTTGGCAAATTTCAAACGTTAATAACTTTCTTATTTCTAATAGAATGTTATGTATATTTTTGCATTATTGAATTTGCTATTCAATTACCTTTCGATTTGTATAACCATTCCCTATACCTAAAGTTAATAATAACAAAGATATTTTACAATTTTGTAATAATTTATATATCAATACACTTGAGAAATCGACTAGCGAGTTATTTTGACGTATCCATGGATACCAATTACGAAAATTGTTTTAAATTTAATTGTCACCTTTTCTGCTAATTAGGTTTGTAGCACCTGATGCTGATATCCGAAAAGATATTGAAAAAATAGTAATTCTAAGACGTTAATATTCAATAATTATTGTTGTTTATAAACAACATATGTTTGTAGTAGACTGAAGTCAAATTGCAATGTCAAGTTTGACATTATCATTTTGGTCAGGAGGAGTACATTCGCATGATCCAACAGTTACTCCAAATTATACATTTCAATGTTATACAGAAAGAAATCAATGCTTATTAATAACAGAATCACAAAACGTAGTTGAATCAGAATCAGAATATTTTTGATGATAAATTCTACTAGCTAGCAGAACATTTCGATCCGCTTCTCCAATACAGTAAACCATAGGTATTCATCATTTCTTGTCGCGTAAAATCCATTTTATTAACTGAAAAAATACTAGAAAAGGTGATACAATTAGATTTTAAATAATTTTTATTATTGGTATCCATGGATACGTCAAAATAACACGCTAGACGATTTCTCAGGTGTATTGATATATAAATTATTACAAAATTGTGAAATATCTTTGTTATTATTAACTTTAGGTATAGAGAATGGTTATACAAATCGAAAGGTAATTGAATAACAAATTCAATAATGCAAAAATATACATAGCATTCCATTAGAAATAAGAAGGTTATTAACGTTTGAAATTTGCCAACTTCAACCTAGATTTTATCAAGTAATAAATTAGAAATATGGAAAATTTTGACATGGAATAAATGAAACAATGTTTTAAGGTTACAAAAATCTGAACCGCATACCAATAGACCTACTAACAAAGAAGTTATAGCCTATTTTTGTTGAAGACGCAACTGTCAAAATTTTACGAAAAAAATTAATAACTCGAAAACTGTTCATTTTAGGTAAAAAGAATGTTTTGACAATTTTATTATAAATTACATAAGAAATTCGAAAATCAAAAAATATACAGGGTATTCCATTTGAAATAACAAAGTTGATATCACTTCCGGCAAAACCGGAAGTGCAATTTTCCTCAAAATAATTTTGAAAAATAGACTTAGTCAGGTAATATTTGCTCTGAAAATGTCATATCGATCTTCAATGACGAAAAAGTTATGGACCGATTACGTAGCTCTGGGAAACCCTGTATATATATATATATATATATATATCTATTTATATATACATATATATATATATATATATATATATATATATATATATATATATATATATATATATATATATATATATATATATATATATATATTTATATATATATATATATATATATATATATATATATATATATATATATTGTTAGGAATTAATAAAAAAAACTATTCAGATAAATATTCAAAAAAATGTTCTACTAACTTGCTTCATTCTTTCATAATACCTATACTTGGCTTCCTTACCCTTTATGCAGGTTGTTTCACCTATAGAAAATAACAATAAAAAATTCTTTGTGATATGTTCCATATTCCCTTTCGAAATACTAATAGCGCGATCTGCAGGTAACTGTTTGAGTAATGTTGATTTGTTCCATCTCACTCAAAATTCAATCAAGCAAAAACTCAAAAAAATGTTCTTGTGCGAATAAGATTTTTTCACCATTTCACTTTTATTGTTTCACATTATTTTAGATTACTTTAGTTTTTATTGTATCAAGATATTTTTATTTGTTCTTTTAATTTAGTTACTTTTCTTCTTTTTTTTTTTATAAAGGTCAATTGTTCACTTTGACACACTTTGTATTTTCAAGTAGTAGGTACTGTGTTGAGTGGTTATCACCTGTTTGTAGTCCTAATTGCCTGAATAAATAAATAAAATAAAAATAAAAATAGATCGAAGCAGACGGAATCAAATATAATAGTTTAACTTATTTCGACAAAGCTTCCAACAAATTGAAATCCTTTTTCTCTTATCTAGATTTCAATTTAGCATTCAGAACAAGAAATAGTCTAGGAAAATACATAAAAAAACAACAAGTCAAAAATAGATAAGCTCAGTAAATCCGGAGTTTATAAACTTAAATGCGGAAATTGCCATGAAATATATGCAGGTCGGACACACAGAAATTTCAAAAGAAGGATTACTGCACACAGGCGAAGTTACATAAATCATAACGAAGATTCAATATATGCTAGACATTTCATAAAAGAGAAACATTAGTTCAATTCGGAACAAAAATTTCATAATTGAATCCTATGGAAACTTTAGAAATTAATAAGCAAAAAATTCCCAGAAGTTACTGAACGTCCAGTTAGATGTGAACAGCTTCACCCTTCTTAACGTTTTCAATGAATAAAGGTAATGTGTTCTTAGAATCCCAGAATGGATTTCCCAAATTTATAATTGTAATTTGCAAACATTGCATTAGGTATTTTAGTTTTGGTTTGAAATTAAATCTGTATATTTCGTATAGCTTCATTATTTCGAAAAGCATAAATGAAATTTTATGAAAAATTTTATTTTGATTAAAATTTTCTTTGTCTAAATATTCAGCACCACAGGTGCCTTCAGACCGGAAAAACAGCCACGCATCCACAATCAAAGATTTCAATTATTTATAGAAAGAATAAAATGATACATATAGTAGACTTCTTGTGTATTATTAAAAACACTCAATAGCAGAGTCATTTATTCGTATCATAGGGCTGTAGTGATGTTACACACATGTATTGAAATATGTTTTCTCCATGTTTATGGTGCGATTACTAGTACGAATATCAATTGAGAGTGATGTATAGTAGCCAATTTTTAGATCTTCTCAATATCAGTAACTATATTTGAATGTTAAAAGGAGAAATCTTTCTGGAATATTTCTGTTATATATATATTTTTTTTCTGTCGCATGACTTTCAATTCGAGAACTCTTGTTGAAAAAAGGAATGCTTGTACTAATTCTGAGTTCGTTCATTTGGCCCCTAACGACAACACTCACTAAAGCCCACGATAATTATAGAAACATCAAACATCATTAATTCACTTATGTTTAATTCTGAATTTCCTTGATTTTAGAGAGGTGGATTAAACTATCTTTTTACCAATCAGAGATGAGTTTTTAATTTCAGAATCAACATCATTCGTTCAATTCAGGTCATCTATTCTATATCTTTCAAAGATAATTGTTCAATATTTGCGATAGACTATTCCTTGATGAATATGCGCATTCACGATTTTTTTCTGTTTGATTTCCAAAACATACATAATTCACACAACTTGAAAAAGAAATAATTTGTGTGTTGACGTGTAGTGAAATGTAATAATAGTAAAAAATCCTTACATTATAATCAGCGTCTTTTGTAAATATTCTGATAGCGAGAGAGAGAAAACAACTTTATTGAAGAAGGATTCGAAGGGCTATCAACCTAGTTTTTCCTGCCTTGATATACATGTTTTTCATACTTAATAAAAAAATTTCTATTCTGTGTAACAGCAAAAAGGAGTAAGGATATTAGAGTAAGGAGAATAAGTTTTCAAATAGTTGTTGCGCTGGTAATTTCCTTTTCGGTCTGTGATGGAGCGGAGTTTTGTGACTAGTGGTTCTATCAGGTCGATGTTGTACTGTTGATCGGCTATCAGTTCAATTTTGATCTTTTCATATAAATATACGTTCGAGGGATTATGCAGGGGAATTTTAATATTCTGATATTTTATCCCATTATTGCTGGCCCAAACAATGTTTGAGGGTAATAAATTATTCAAATGCTTTTTTATTATTAATTTCGCTGAAAATAAAAAACTTTTGTAGCTTATCGAAAATCAACCTTTAGTTGCGTGAGTAGTTTTTTCATCCATTTTAGACATCCTGAACCACGATTTTCTGAGTTTTCTTGATGCCTGATATATATATATATATATATATATATATATATATATATATAATAAAAAATATATATATATATATATATATATATATATATATATATATATATATATAAATATATATATATATAGATATATATATATATATATATATATATATATATATATATATATATATATATATATATATATATATATATATATATATATATATATATATATATATATATATATATATATATATATATATATATATATATATATATATATATATATATATATATATATATATATATATATATATATATATATATATATATATATATATGGACTGGTCTGCTGTGTATGCGATAGGGGATGAGCCAAATCAATTGTGGGATTATTTCTTTGCTGCTTATAAGAAGATATTTGATGACTGCTTTCCTAGAGTAAGGGTTAAGAATAAGATGACTCTCAAATCAATCAGAAACACGCCTCAAATTGTCTCTCTGAGAAAGCAGCTTGATATACTCCATGTCATGGCAACTGTTAATCCTGAACATAGGGTTTTATATAAAAATACCAAGAAACGATATGATCTAGCGATCACTGCTGCGCGAAAGGCCCCTGTTTTGAGAATTACTTATTAACTTCTCAGAATAGATCAAAAGCAGCATGGCAAATTATAAATATGTTGACTAACAAGAATATAAAGACTAAGGAGATGCCCATGAAACAAGGAAACCCAAAATCCCTTGTAGGAGAATTTAATTATTTTTTTTCAAATATAGCGTCTACGCTGGTGAAAAATCTACCTAAAGTCGATGCGAGACCTGCAGACACAATACCACAACTTGAAAAATCATTTTTTGTTTTCGATATTTCTGAATCGGAAGTCATATCTGTTGTACAGTCTTTTAAAAATGTAAATTCGTATGGGCAGGATGAAATTCCTATGAAAGTGATAAAGAGATCTATTTCTTTAATTGCTGGTCCCCTTGCACATATTATGTACCGTTCTTTCACGGAGGGAATTTTCCCAGAAAATTTGAAAATGGCTGTTGTTAAACCAAAGTTCAAATCTGGAGATCCCGAAGATCTGACTAATTATAGGCCAATCAGTATGCTAACAGCCTTCTCTAAGGTTTTCGAGAAGACTCTTGCCTCTAGGTTATTGGGATTTTTCGAGAGGTTTGGGGTGGTATCGAAGTATCAGCATGGCTTTACTAAGAACAAAAATACTGAGACAGCCATTTTTGAATTGATAAATGGTGTAATTATTGCATTGGAGAAGGGAGAAACTCCAATTGGCTTGTTTTTCGACCTGTCAAAGGCATTTGATTGTGTGGAGCATGTTTCATTGCTTCAACGATTAAATGCTTGTGGAATTAGAGACAAACAACTAAATTTAATTTCAAGTTATCTCAGTAACAGAAAGCAAAAGGTTGTTCTGACGAATGAGGGAGTTTCTTACTTTTCAGAGGAAGAGGAAATTTGTATGGGAGTGCCTCAGGGTAGTATCCTGGGGCCTCTTTTGTTTGTTATATATATAAATTCTCTGGCTGCAGCTTGTTCTATAGAAAATTGTAAGCCAGTTATGTATGCAGATGATACAAATTTTTTAGTGAAATCAGCTGATATCGGAACTGCCTTCTGTATGTCAGGGATAATCTTGGAAAATATAAGACAATGGTGTAGTGTCAGCAAACTTGCACTTAATTTGAATAAATCTGAATCCATACTTTTCTCCTCTGTTAGATCTAAGACTAGTCATCCCATTGTTATTAATAATAAGATTGATTTGATTCCTGTTAGAGACTCGGTGAAGTTCCTTGGTATGGTTGTTGATAAACATCTAAAATGGGACTTGCACATACAACAAATGAGGAAAAAAATTAATACAATTGCTTATACCCTCTTTATGTTACGAGAGCAGGTCAACCTGAATGTGCTTAAAATCTTGTATTATAGTAATTATCAAGCGATTTTATCGTATGGTATTATTTTCTGGGGAGGCTCATCTTATATCCAGGAAATCTTTGTATCGCAAAAGTGGGTATTGAGAACAATTCTTATCCTACGTTACAGACAGTCATGTCGAGGACTATTTAGAGACAACAATATACTTACAGTATATGGTTTATATATTTTTAAGCTGCTAGTATTTTTTCATAAGAATAAGTACTACTTTGAGGAATTTAGGAATAAGAACAACTCAAGGCAGATAGTCCCTTATTTCTTTCCAAAACATAACTCAGCCTTTCGGGAAAAAAGTACAGAGTATTCAGCAATTAAATTATTCAGCACTCTTCCAAGGAATATACAATTAATTACTTTACATAGAGCCTTCAAGAAAAAAATTAACAAACTAATCTTGAACTGTGAACCATATAGTATTAAGGAGTTTATAGACTATTGTAAGTTATTTTAAGTGTAAATTCAAAAATTAGATTAAGCTTGTGTTTGAATTTAAATGTATTTTTGACTCGTTCACATTTTTTGTCTATTCAGCCCTCCGTCTTTCTTGTGGTTCGAGGATAACATTTTTTGGACTCAATAAATATTATTATTATTATTATTATATATATATATATATATATATATATATATATATATATATATATATATATATATTTCCCTCAGAAATGGATCATTTGAAGAAGTGTAATTGAGAGGCCTGCAATTGGACTTTTTTTATTTTACTTTTATAGCTTAGGTACTTTTACCCTATATTTTTTTGAAATAAAATGTATTTTACATTCTTTATTCGTATATCAAGTTTTGCTTCCACTATTTTGTCCCTATTATGTCACTCATATCGAAATACTAGAAAAAGTTCAGAGAAAGTTCATAAGGTTCTTCAAGAAGGGCTTTTATTGAGCTCTGGCTATCCGGTAATCACCCATCACGTCATTGCCACTTTTTACTGTTGAGTTTGGAGAATAGAGGAAAGTTGAATGATGTGTGTCTACAAACTTTCCCCAAATTATTTGTATGGCGCTTATCACTTACCATTCAGAAGAACTCTAAAGTCATTTTGAAATATGAAAGATATATGGAGACAGATGGTATATTTTCTAGGAAAAAAACTTTTTTCGATTGAGAAATGTTTGAAAATAATATTTTGTAAATCTATTCCTCTGTTATATATTTTTCATTGAATCTTGTGCCCTCCGAAGAGCTACCAATAGTATGAAGACCGTTAGATGTCGATGAGTGCTAAACTTGAGCCATAGCTTCATGGGTGTCTATAAATGATAAATGAATGCCTAGATCGATTCAAAAGAGCTAGATTCCATCTGGGGATTCAAGCATTGTCTTAACCAAAAATTACTGATCACACTATATTGCATGCTTATTGTTACTTAAGATAACTTCATTCTTGATTATATCTAATTTTTTATAATTATGAAAACAATAATTTTTTGGTTCTTGTTATCGTATATATTCTTAAATTAGTGAGTAATATTTTTTCCGATAAATTAATAAAGTGGAAATTAGCAAGAAGCACGCTAGTTAAGAATATAACTCATATTTGCTGCTGTAGACAACGTCTGAACTTTTTTAATTAGTGGAGGAAATGAGACTGAATTTTTCAATTATCAGCTTCGCTAACATCTATGAAGCCAGAAAGCAGTTAGGATACTTCAGGGCCGTAGCCAGCACTGCTTTCTAGAGGGTGCTAAACAAATTCCTGAGGGGCTTGTTTTTCACATAGTACTAAAATAAATATACGTGAAAAAAAGGCAGGAATATACAGCTTTTTCTATTTTTTACCTAGAAGTGTATAGTGAAAAACGAATATTAATTGACAAACATTTTGGAAAAATAAAAATATTTATTCTAATAAAAATAATAAATAAAAAATCTTTCATAGAAAACTCTAAATAAATAAAAAAATTAGAAATAAAAAATAAAACTGTACTTTCATCATCAAATATAAACAAATAAATATATCTACAAACGTTAATATCATAGAGCCACTTTTTGGAGGAAGGTTATAGATTTAAAAAATGCAGCCTACAAATTCATGTTTGAAGATTCAGCTCTATTTGCATTTACTTTTCTAAGCTTACCGTCATCCAATGCATTCTTGGAGAGGACATTTTCATTGATGAATATTTTATGTAAAATTCGAAACAAAATGATACCTACTAAAAATGTTTAATTCAGTTGTGTCTATTAGATCTCCTTTTGCAATGAATGGGATTTGCAGTAAAGAATTTGAGCCTAGCAAAGCTATGTATGCATAATTTAATTCTGATATGTATCAGTAGCAGAACCAATCCACACCTTCAAGCACAGACAAAGATGATGATGTATAATGATGTCTTGCGAGCAGTTTATATAAAAGTAAAGATATTTGTAACAGAATCGTCGTTTTGATTTTAATTTAAGTAAAAAGTACCGAAAATACCTATTATTGGTTTTCGGACGAGTTTTTTTTGCACTATTTTTTCGTGCGGTTGCGAAAAAATCATGATTGTGATTTTGGGTGACAAATTCGCAGCAAAACACGTATGAAATAAATGCTTAAATAAGTGAATTTCATATGCAAAAATACTTGTTACCAATGTTTCCCCGTTAACATGTCGCAACCACGGCTGCGCTTTTGGGCGACGAATCAGCGTCTAAAGTGCAACACGGCTCTGAAAAATCTGGCAACCCTAATAGTAGCTGCTCGTTTGTCGCTATTTTATTTTAGGATAAAAAACCTCAACGTGTTTTGCTGGTTAAAAGATACCGCAAATGAATAATTTTAAGTCAGTTTTACAATTAGGTAGGTTTGTTTGTAACTAGGCTTGTTTTATGTTTCAACGCAGATATGAACATTTTTGGTTTATAATCATTCTGGAATCTTTGCTAGAGGGGGCTTAAATAATTCTAGAGGGGGCTCAGCCTCCTCTGGCGCTCCCTTGTCTACGGCCCTGGGATACTTGCTCGTTATTCTGTTTGTGTAATTATCGTCCGCCAAGTTTATGGTCTTGCATTAAAAATACTTTTTCGTTTGTATGCAGTACGATTGGCAAACCATTTTCCAATATTCGAAGTCACCATTTTTGTACATACTTTAAGAAACTATCGACCGCAATAATGCGCTGGGATCAATATCAATATCAACAAAATACTTTTCTGATCGGGAATATAAGTCGAAGAGATTTCGTAATTCCTTTCAGTCTGCTTAGTTGTATTGATAAGATTGGCAGAAAGCGCAGTCGTATCTTTACAATGATGAGAATTACGGATAGCTTTAATTAAAGAGTAAGCTGGATTCACTAGAGGATATATTGATTCTCTATATATGGGAGAAAATATAAAGTATTGCTTTGATAATTTGGTCTTCAAATTGAACGTTGAAATGAGTTTTTATTGTGAAAATCGAAATTACCTAGAATTACAAATGAAAAAATTTTCAATTTACCATCGAAAGTAAATTGTAGCTACATAAACTTTTGATCAAGGTTGCTCCGATTATATCAGGTAGTGATTATACTTGGGTGTTAATCATTGATGCGAAAACAGAATCGGATGTTGAATTTATCATGAAGTGCATTGTGTATAGATATTTTGGAAATTTGGTGTAAAATTTTCCGTTTCACCTGGAACTTTTTATGTCCATTGCTGCTAATGACTTTCCTGCTTATTTACTGTGGAAAATTATTATCATTCACTGAAATAAATTCATTTATATCCACTACTAGAAGAAAATTTGTGAGAATATATTTCAGGTCAAATAGAATTGATCTGTTAAAATAATATGAATTTGTTTTTGACGATGGTTCACTCAGGAAATGTGTATATTTTCCGATAACATACTTTTTGATGAAATAACAAAGGAAAAATTAACAAATTCTCTTAATTCTCGAGAAACTATTCCTATATGCATGAATAAATTAAACTGGGATGATTAAAATATATTGAACAGGCGGTAAATGTGTGTACTTTAATAAGTTTTCATACACATGCACACTCATTATAAGATCTTAAAATCTGTTGAGCATAATTGATTACTCATGCCAGAATAGCCTTGTTAAATTTTTGATGATTCAGTCAAACTCAAAAACGGATTAGCGACGTATTTTATAAGTTTTAGAGTTGGTGCATAGTAAAGAAATTAGAATTGATGACCACATTGTTTCATTTTAAAACATTATTCTGATTTTATTCACCCAAAGGTTCAATAATGTACTCATGTTGATAAGTAATCATTCATCATGTATAATTTATATAAAATATTGACAAAAGTTCCACAATATATCGAACTTTTAAATATATTCTTTCAAATGTAATTATAAGAAATTTCGAGACAAATTTATTTCTTGACCGGCTACGAATACCGAATTTGCAGTCATCATTTGAGAGAACAAATTTTTTCTGAAAGCTTTCGAAACGGACAGTTCTGGATATTCATGAGAGTTTCGAAATGACATTCTTTTAGGCACTAGTACCTGAAAGTCACAGTTTTAGGCACTATTGCTTGAAAGTTAAAACAACTTTGACTAACAGGAACTCTTTGTCATCGGCTTCTTTCATAAAGCGTTCTATTTCCAGCTTTGTAAATATTTTCGATTTCTTCGGCTTATATCCGACAGCTTTTCTTTTGATAAATGCAATAAGGTTTGCGAATTTGCTTATATCTACGTTTTTGTTCAGGTAAATCATGGTGCGGATCATCGAATATTTACTCCACAACGTTGATAGTCTTAAGGTAGTGGATAACTTCAGGAAATAGGCTAGCAATACCTTTTCTGTGAAATTCCTTACATGTTTTTCTTCAACCCAGGCTTCAATGTTGTTGTAAGTGGTCTCGTATCATGTTTTCGATTCTTCGGCCACCAACATGGATAGCGCAGTTTCAGCAGCTTGTTCAATATCCAAATACTCGTCATTATCACTCATTTTTTGGCGATTTTTTCACAAAACTTTGTAGGAAATACCGCGGCGTTTTAAAGTGACAGAACCTTAACATTGAACAATGCATAATCAATGCCTTAGAAACAGATTACTAGCTCACTTTCAAATATGTGTGAAACACAAATAGACGCATGAAAAAATCGAATTCTCCGCTTTCACAAAAAATCTTGTATGAAATTCGTTGCGAAAAGAGTGTTTTGAGCACTCGACGCATTGATAATTTTGCGTCTCGTTAAAACACATTCATTTCGCAACTTGTTACATAAATAGCTATTTCAATTTTTATGAATACGAAATCGTTTTAATGACGTTCGTCTTTTGTGATTCGTCAACAAGGAAGCAAAATCATATTTAACACGTTGACTGCTACGAGGTACGCGTTAAGTGCCTCACAAAATTTCATGTTGGCGCATTGAGGTTCATATACTGTGCCTCATGCATAACTATTACTTTATGTGGTGAGGTACAGTATATGACCCACTTATACCTATTATCTAAACAGAAATGAATTCAGTGTGGCACGGTGAGAAATTATCTGTAAAAAGCCTATGAATTTTTTTCTTTGTTTGGATTTTATGTATGAAAATGTAATCAAGCCATTATTTTTTTACGAACATGCATGATATTTACAGAAACAAGGACACTTTTCATCAACTGCAAGCTTTATTATAATAAATAACATGAATACAAAACGTTTATGGTAAAACAGAACAAACTACGCATACTTATTATTAATTTAGGTGGCACTTGTGTGTGTGAAAAAAGCAATTTACACAGTAGGGCTTCTTGCATGTAGAGCATGACCAAGTGGATCTCGGAGTCCTGTTTTGAGCAGCTGCATGTCCAAATTCTGCACTATAATTTTCATAGCAAACTGTGCAGCGTAGTCGCTTACCAGTGTGTTCCAGCTCATGAGTTGCCAATTCAGGATTTCCTTGATTTTCTGGTAAGCGCTGTCGAATCTGGCTATTATGTTTATTGAGAGTATATTTCAAAATGTACTTCTCAAAATTATTTCTTCTGCCAGTTTGCGATACCACTTCATTCCACGTCTTAGTGGAGTGATGTATGCTTTCCGTTGGTCGGATAAGTCAATAAATGCTTTGGAATTATTATAGTTAAATTAGATTAATTTTAGTTTTTTTCCCTCTGGATCTTTCCGACATGGCATTTCTACTATCTCTCCTAGATATACTATCTAGTATCCCTCACTATCTGTATCGTCGCTATCACATTCACTACTGCTTTCTGGGGAAAACTCATCCGAGGTTCCACCATCGCCAAACGGCTCTTCTTCCTCATCATTTCGTCCCATAATTTTTGTATTTTACTTTGATCTTCCTCGTAACTACACATTTCATAAAAGTACGTGCGCACCGTAAATCAAATGCAAATATACTAATGCGAAATTAGCCAAGCCACCGCGATGCTGCGGTGGCAACAAGCTCTAACTTGTCTGTTGAGGCACAATATCTGTACCTCGTGACACAAACTAATAATTTCGCATATGCTGTGCCGCGAGGCACACATGTTGTGCCGTAAACATTTTCATACAAAAACATGTAAAAAAACAAAATTTGTTGAGTTTACATATATTTTCGTTATCTACGAGTAAAATTATGTTGAAATTACTATATAGTGAAACTTGGCACAGGGGTACCCGATTTGGTCTTTTCATTGCGGCAGTTAAGGTGTTAAGTTCATATTGATTTCACCGTATCAAATGTTAAATTTGCAAACACAATATTTTATTCTCCCGATTCTAATATTTACATTCAATATAATGTAGCAAACAAATACGGAAAATTGTGTGAATTCAGATCATCAGTGAGTTTCGTCTCGTGATATGAATTTAAATGAATTTATCTTTCAGCCAAAACTGAAAAAAAAAATTTACTCTAATGAAAAACCAATAATGTATACAAATTGCATTCAAGGATTTCTGGTTTGACTAACTTTCACACAAAAGTTTGTCTATTCTTGGTGGATCGAGTAATCATTGAAATAAAATGAGAAACATATGATATTTTGATATCACGTAAGGATATTTTGGTATATAAATTATTACTCTATTGAAAATGAAAAACATTAGTCATTTAATTCTAGATATTTAAGGGACATGAATGGAGTACTATAGATAATACATTCTTACAATATTCACATAAAATAATGCGACCTCATATTTCCGAACTTGTGGAATAAAAATCCTGGTATGCGCCTTTAGTACAAACAGTTTTAATAAAAACTATTAACTATATGAACAAGCACACATTATAAAATATTCAGTTGAAAAAATTGGGCTTTCACAGGTATTAATAAAAAACTAATGAGGGTTTAAAGGAAGAAGAATTTTGGGAAATTTGAGAAAAAAGATTAAAAAATTATATCCCCTTAACCGTAAGTCTTAAGACCCAGGGTCCAAAGAGAAATGGTAGCAAATGACCCCAACAATACCCCAGAAAATTTTGTTGCTTCATGTACCGAACACCCTGTATATATATTGGGTGGATTTGTCCCGTGTGATAATACAATTTTAACTATAAATGAGAAACAATTTACTTCGTTTTTTATAACTATTTTCATTAAATTGTTATTTCGTAGTATTACTATATTTTTAACTTTCATGCGCTTCAAAATGTAGTAGTTCTAAGAAACTGCAGTCGCAAACAATTCAGTAAAAATAGTGATAAAAAACAAAGTCAATTATATTGATATATATATATATATATATATATATATATATATATATATATATATATATATATATATTATATATATATATATATATATATATATATATATATATATATATTGTTTGATTTGATTTATATATATATATATATATATATATATATATATATAAAAATATATATATATATATATATATATATATATATATATACAGGGTGATTCATTAATATGTGTAAATATTTTAAAGGAAAAATTTTGAGCTCAAAATATGAAGATCTAACCCAATTTGCTTACACAAAATATTTCTCCTTACTGATTTACAGGGTGTTTCATTTAGATTATTAAAAATGAATTTTGTTCATTACTTGAATGCTGCTCGATATTTCTTTATGATATTTGGCAGTAAGTTGAAGTATTCTGGGACACATCAAATAATAGTAAAGATGACTTTCTCGCTATCACCAGTGGCGTACGGCAGGGGCACGCGAAGAAATCTTGTTTCCTAAATTCTACGCCACTAGCAGAATTGTCATTTTAGTATAATTTTTCGATTCTCAAATATTTTCTATGTAAATAAGGCACTCTTGTTTCGTAACGCTTGAGCTACTATTTTTCGAGATATTTAACGTTGAACATATGGCTGCACAATTCTTTCGATTTTTATGTACTAGTCTGTCGGTGTTTTTGTCATACGATTGCATGTATTACGTAAAATAAACATTAATAGGTATTTTTTCAATTTATAATAATATTAACAAACAATTTAAAACAGAACAACTACAAAAATATCCCAAACGATAAATACTCGCCAGGAACTATGGCAGCAAATTGTAAATTCCGCTAATTTTATTGCGAATCAGCCAAACATATTTTTTAAAGTTAGAAGATCGTTTAGCGAAAGAATGGATAATCTCATTGAGGTTAACGGAGATCACATTGAACATTTGTTGTAAATTGTTTTTAAGTTTTGTTCATAAATTTGATATTCTTCCAAAAATCGTGAAGAAGATCTTGATAATTAAGTATTTATTTTGAACTTTCTTATGTAGCGCTGGATATTTTTGTAACTGTTATATTTTGGATTGTTTGTTGATATTATTATAAATTGAAACAAAATACCTAATAATGATTATTTTAAGTAATACATGCAATCGTATGACAAAAAACACCAACATGACTCTTACATAAAAATCAAAAAAATTGTGCAGCCATATGTTCAACGTTAAATATCTCGGAAAATAGTGGCTCTAGCGTTACGAAACAAGAGAAAAAATATTAGAAAAATTATACTGAAATGACAATTCTGCCAGTGGCGTAGAATTTAGGAAACAAAAACTCTTCCCGTGTCCCCGCCGTATGCCACTGGTGATAGCGAGAAAGTTTTCTTTACTATAAGTTGATGTGTCCCAAACTACTTTAACTTACTGCCAAATATCATGAAGAAATATCAAGCAGCATTCGAGTAATGAACAAATTTCATTTTTAATAATCTAAATAAAACACTCTGTAAATCAGTGAGGAGAAATATTTTGTATAAACAAATTGGGTTAGATCTTCATATTTTGAGATAAAAATTTTCCTGTTAAAATATTTACACATATTAATGAATCACCCTATATATATATATATATATATATATATATATATATATATATATATATATAACTCGAAAACAAAAGACGATAGCAAATTTTGGTTTCAGCCAGTGAATTTGTCTGGATAAAAGTGATAGTAATGAATACTACTAAAATCAAATATTGGGGTGATAGGTAGGTAATCCGCCAAAACAACTTGTACAGGGTGGGCAATTTTCGATGTTTGTATGGTGTATCTCGGCAACTAGATGATACAAAAAAATGGAAGGCGCATTCTCGATTTCTTTTTTTCAGACAAATTCACTGACGAAAACCAGAATTTTCTATCGTCTGTTGTTCTCGAACAGAAATTCGACTTTTAGACAAGTGTGTATATCAAGGTTGTTTGAGAAGTTGAGGCATAATAACATTTTTGAGGCACTTTTTTCCGTATAATCCATTGAAAATTTGAAAAAAGTGCAAGTTTTAGTTATGGCCTAAGGATGTATTTTTTAAATGGAAATTATAATTGACTGTGGCTTGGTTGGAACGGATTTTTCTTCCGCTTTCTAACGATGTATCTTATGTCAGGTCACTTTTAATGTGTCTTTAATAGCGAAAATTGAATTTTACTACATTACTTTTTGCGGTTTTTATACCTACGTATTCCAAGTAGGCGGGTGTCATCTATGACAAAGTTTGTCCATTTCTTTCCATCATAATATGAATTAAGTTATTTAATCGTAGAAGTCAGGATATCGTACGAAAATTACGAGAAATATGATATGTTAGATAGCTTTATTCAAAGTAACAACAGTTGTGATATTGCATCTGAAATGTATTTCAATCGCTATATTTCAATTTAAATCTTCCACTTTCACCATATCTAAGTAAACAATGAAAATCACTAGTGGAAATGGTTATAATCAATTGTAGTTAATTGTAATGTGGTGCTGCTTCAGACTAATTCTACACCATAGCTCAAAACTTGATTTCTGCATCTATAACAAATTCGGGGATAGGTGTAGTAAATTGAAGAGTGGAAGTAACAAAGGTGCTAAGTGCCAAAAACAAAGTTTAGAGATAATCAATTAAAAAGTAATAAATCCTTGAAAATATGTGATTTTTGTCGTTTATTATTTAAAATCATGACAATGGTTAACGGAAAACCAATTCCAACTCAAACAAATGTAGATTTCTGAACAAAGCAAAAAATGAACGCATAGTAAAAAATATTAAAGGGTGCCACAAAATTTATTACTACTTAGTAAATTGACAT
Source organism: Cynegetis impunctata (assembly GCA_030704885.1). Classification (NCBI taxonomy): domain Eukaryota; kingdom Metazoa; phylum Arthropoda; class Insecta; order Coleoptera; family Coccinellidae; genus Cynegetis; species Cynegetis impunctata. The sequence goes on along the minus strand of JARQZK010005111.1, from coordinate 298,707 downwards.
CGGAAAGAGTTTTTTATGTGTTTTAGTATTTTTTTAATAATAAAAAACAGGTTGAAGTCAAATTAATACTAATATTATCGTAATTAATACAGAAATTACAGAAATCGAAAATAAAATGACGAAAATAAACAAGTTTTTCAAAAAACAGGATGAGAATCTTGATACAAATTGGCCCGTTTATAAAAAAAACACAAACTTTGGCTGCTTAGTTCTTGCTTCTCGGTCAGTTTCAGAAAATTTTGGCTTCTTATGACATGTTCTTCTATCAACATAAAACGCATCGCCAGCTTTCTTTTCAGTGACGATAACATCCAACCTTTTCCTCGAAACTGCAAAGGTATTCATGAAAGTTGCCATACAAACTGCAACAAAGTTTCCTCTTCTCGTTGGAAGGGTGAACCTTATTGTTACTTGACGTCTGCTCTCCATAGGATCATCAGAACTGCCATGTCTTCGCCTCTTAATATGTTTCAGATGAATGAGGTTCCTCAGATAGGAAGCCTGGCTTTTTGAGGATTGGGTATAAAATTTGTCAAATAAGTTTTTACGCCATGGATATTCTAAATCCTTGCATGAGAATTGGCATTTACAGGCGACCTTAACATAACAATAAAATCCGTAAATTATATATTTGTGAGTAGTTAAAACAATAACAAACCTGTTCAGTCGGCAATGCTTTTTCTGCCACATCCTTAAGTTTACGTATTTTATAAGCCTTGCCAGCCTCTTTCAGACACTTTTGTTCATACCCAAAACGACCACTGCCACTTTTTCTACGTTGAATTTGGTTCAATTCACTCATTTTCTGAATTTTTGGGACAAACACACAACAAACACGTTCCAACGCCCACCATGCACTGTCCAAAACAGCGGTTTTATTCTGGAACTTGTCCCCTTTGTTAAGAAATAAGCTCAGCGCTTACCGGTAGACCCATCTAAACTTGCTTGTGTGAAGCTTAATCTAAAACCCCGCACTTACCACCTTTGTCAGGGCATAAAGCATGTCGTTTAACACCTTTCTACGGCAAAAACCGAATTTCGGAAATTATGGCACTTAGCACCTTTGTTACTTCCACTCTTCAATTGTAATTAATGTGTAAAAAAATTCACATTGATTGAAATAGGTTGTGGGGTTTGAATGCTGGTGCACCATGAGGAGCATACAATACTTCAGTCTACTATTCTAATCAATATTTTTTCCGTCGACCTCTAAATAAAAACTTACTTTAACGTACACGAAATTGATCATTAATGACCCATTTTAATGTGCAATTTCTCCTATTTTAATGTATGATTGTCATGGGCAACCAAACACAGAAGTATTCAGCACGGAATAGTTGATTTATTCTGTGTCTGTACTGTTATTCCACAGAGAAAATGAATTCATAATTCAAATCGAAAAATTTAACTCTATACAAAATAAAGTAGAAACTGCGGAAAAATTTTTATGCAATAATCGTTCGAAAGTAAATAACACTTCAGCTCCCACCAGTTCCACATATTCCTTATCGGATATTGTAGGTAATGTTAACTATTCAGAATGTCACATGTCTAATATTCCATCTATGAATTTCTCAAATTGTTCCATTGGGAGCATAAATATAAATATATCGAAATGAACATAGAAATTTATATTGTGTCAAGTGTATCTGTCATGCAAAATAAAAATTTATTTCAATCAAGAATTTATACTCAATTCATGATGAGGTCGACGGAAAAATCTTGTAATAAACTCGTTTATTAATGTAGCGATTAATGGTCTCGAACTATTAAAATATCTCAACCATTAATCGCTGTCATTAATAAACTAGTTCATCAAATAACTAGTAAAGCCTGATAAAAACATTGTGACAGGACCTCATCTTGAAGAATCTCGTCGATAATTGTTTTTGGTACCTACCACTCCCAGGTCCCGGGTTTCTCATGCTTGAGGTGAAATCGAATTGCACGTAGGTCAAATAGTCTAGTCAACAAGTACTTTTTTCAACAGTTTCGACAGAATTTAAGCAAGGTGTCATTCGATTCGGAATAACATGTAGATGTTTTTGAAAAAAAATGAGTTCCGCTCGCAAACATTATGAAAGTTATTAACGATGTACTGAAAGAAAAAAAGTACGAATTATTTATATTATTATTACATATTGATGAGGGCAGAGGGACAGGTCCCTATTATGCCCAAAAATAGAAATTACAGAATAATTAACCTACTAGTATGTACATTTGAAAAAGAAATGAAAATAAAATATATCTACAACAGACCAAAATGAAAAGAAAATACAATATAATAAAATGAGAAAATAACCATTATCTACCCCGATAGAAATTTGTCCAGTCCGTTTTTAAATGTGTTTGTAGATGAAGCAGATACAATGGTTTCGTTGAGATTATTCCAGCTGTCGAAAATCCTATTTGGTAGGAAGTTCTGTCTCGATCTAGCAGAAAATTTTTCCTTCTTGAGCTTGAACTGATGACCTCTGAGACGTTCGTCGCGATTAACGGTATACATCATGTCGAGATTTCCAAAATTGAATTTTAATATTTTAAATGTGATAATCAGGTCACCACGGTGGCGGCGAAGTTCGAAGGAAGTTAATTGAGCCATAGAAAGTCTTTCTTCGTATGAGGGTCTTGTCAGTCCAAAGGGCATACGAGTAGCCCTTCTCTGGACGTTTTCCAGAAGAGCCCTATCGCGAGCCAAGTCGGGGTACCACGCTGGACCGGCGTACTCGAGAATTGGTCTCACATAAGTAGTATAGAGTCTACAGAACGACTGAAAAGAGATTTGCGAGAAACACTTCCGAATAAGAAATAACTTCGAGTTCGCACGCTTACAGATCGATCTAATATGATCGGACCAAGTTAAGGTACTGTTTACGATCACTCCGAGGTCGTTGAAGGAGAACACCGAAAGTAATGATTGACCATCAACAAGGTATGGTGCGAGTGGGTTGTTCTTTCCTATTCTGAGCACGACACACTTTTCTGAATTTAATGGAAGTAACCATTGAGAGCACCAGGCAGAAACAGAGTCCAAGTCCTCTTGAAGCGTTAACTGGTTTGTGAGAGGATTGGCGTAAATTTTTGCGTCATCGGCGTACAAGGATATTTTGCTTGAAATAAAATAAGGAATATCACTGGTGTAGACCGCAAATAATAACGGTCCCAGGACAGATCCCTGTGGCACTCCACTTTCCACTATCCTTTCCCGTGAAAAAGCGTCACCTACTCTTACTTTATATAGTCTACTTGTTAGGAAAACGTCAATTCAACGATGCAAGGAGCCACGAATGCCGAAATGGTCCAGTTTGTGCAAAAGTCTTCGCTTGGGAACTCGGTCAAAAGATTTTGAGAAGTCCAGATAAACAACGTCAATGGGCTGCAGGCTGTTTAGAGATGATGTCCAATCATTAACGCAGTGTAGGAGATTGGTTAAAGTTGAGCGGCCAGAGATAAATCCATGCTGCTGTGTTGGAATAACTTGTTCCTGTATCTTGACTTGGTTTTTTGCAACTAACTGAGAGTTTTGACATCTAAAAGAAGATTTCAAAAGAAGAGGATATTCCTGAAAGAGGGTCCTGTAGGACCAATACTTATCATTTTCCCAGAGGGGTCAAAATACATCCGAAAACGGGTAATCGGGCTTGCGCAAGTCACGCCCATTTAGGACACTCTATAACAATAAAAATTATCCAACCATATTAAATATGAAAATTGAAGAATGAAAAAATTCGGGCACTTAATGGAGAGGCGAATGAACATGAATTCGGAGGCAAAAAATTATTATCGCGATTTTTCAATTAGTTAGGACTTAGTTAATTAATAATTTTTAGATGCTTGAACATGAATATTGCAGGTGTGATCACTGCTAAATCAATCAATTCTTGGAGCTATCTTTGAAATGCTTCGGAATAGATCCTCCTGGAAGAAATTAAAAATATTTGCTATTTCAGTTTCTTATTAACAATTCACGTATTTTAAAACAAGAAAACTTTAATCAGTTAATGAAAAAAATCATTTTAATATTCCTATAAATGACGAATTTATTTATGACAATCTTTCAAACAATTGGAGAGAAAACCATTTCTATTCAGCTTCCGACAATAAAAACGGATCATCTCAACTATTTGAAAAAAATTTTCATTTTGCAAGTACGTTAACTGTTAACTGAAAATTTATGTATGCTGATGCCTCTCAAAAAAAGTTCCTAAAAAGGAAAAAAATCTCAGATTTAGAGTTAACAGTTATCACACTGGTTGGTTAATGTTCAAGTGACTAAAAGTCTTTAATCAACTATTGCATACCTAATTGAAAAATTGCGATAAAAAAATGTTTGCCGCCAGATTATTATTCATTCACCCATCCAGTAAGTGCCCAAATTTTTTTCATAATTTCCTAATATATATTTAATATGGATAAATAATTTTTATTGTTGAAGTGTCCCAAGTGGCTGTGACTTGTGCAAACCGGATCACCCATTTTCTGCCGTACTTTCACCCCACATAACGAAACTACACTTAGTTAAATCGACGAAATAGTTCGGAAAATATATTGAAATTTGAATAATGAAAATTTCTCGACTCTATCCTCCTTTATTATGACGCAACAATGTTGAAAAACAAAATGACCCAAGATATCAAAAATTATAGCTCATAATCCATCATGTCCCACTAAACTGTTGATAACACGAGATATAACATATAACAAGTTTTGACGAATTTCCTAGAGGCTGCCACATAGCCACCCTCATGAGTGAAAATTATACAACTCTATTTTTTTTTCAAGTTAATAAAATAATAAAGTCCCAATACTGCAGTAGAAAAAATCAATGATAATTAAAAATTAATCCAAAAATGTATAACAGGCAGTGGCGTAGATAGGGGGGATCAAGGGGATCAATCCCCCCCCATGAGCCTACGAAAATTATAATAGAATTGAATAAAAGTCTTCGTATCTACGTATTTAAGTATACATGAAATTTATTAAGCACTAGCACCTCTTTTGGTATTATGTATGTGCGATTATATCAAAATCATGTAGATATGTTTTCGTGACGACTGTGCAATTGTGTGTGCAATATCTACTTATAAATTCAACATTATAATTAATCAAGAAATTGACTCGTATTTCTAGTTTTGGGTGAAGTAACTATTAGTTATGAGCATATTCTATTCAATGTTCAATTAGTAAGTTTAATCGGTCACTTTGAGCAAAAAAATTGATTAAAAAAGTTGAATTGGGTCTAATAGAAAATTTTCATTTCGAAAGGAAGAAGTCAGCCAAAATCACCTCGTACTTCTTCTCTTTATAAAATGTATACTATACTTACTATTAAACAAAACTGCTCGAACTTTTGTTTAATGGTGTAGTATTATATCTAAAACACGAGCAGTTTTGTTTAATAGTATAGGTAGTATAAAATTTGGAAAGAAAAGAAGTGCGAAGAGGTTTTGATTGACTTCTTCCTTGGTTAATAAAATTTTCCAGGTCACACACGTTTTTTGTTCCTAGTGACTGATTAAATTTCTATTTACATAGAATATTTTCAATCAATATTTAATATTTCGAATATTTTTTGAGGTAGAGTAGGTATCAAAATATGAGTAACTTTTGGCTTTGAAAATTTAATTACTCCATAACATTTTGAAGTAAATAAAAATTTTCTGTGATAGCGTTCAATCCATTTCTGGACTTGGATTTACTAATCATGAGAATACAGTCTAGGCAACAAGTGCTTTTTTTGTTCAATTTGTTCATGAGTCTCCTCGGAAAAATATGAACAAGGTGAATTTACTGAAGAAAAAATTATCTCAAAAACTAATTGATATTTTTGATATCTAAATACATAACAAAAAAGGAAATTTTCTGAAAGAAAGTCTCCCGGAACTGTAGGATTAATATTTATAGTTTTCTCAGAGTAAAAATACGGCCGACAGCGGGTAGTATGGCTTGCGAAAGTAGCGCCCATTTGGGACACATATTAAATATTCAATTAAGGAATGAAAAATTTCAGGTTCTTACTGGATAGGTAAATGAACAATAATCCAGTGACAAAACATTCTTATCGCGATTTTTCAATTGGTTATGCAATAGTTTTTTGCTGCTTGAACAAGAACATTGCAAGTGTAATAACTGTTAAACTATAAATCTGATACTTTTTTCCTTCCTTGGAGCTAATTTCAAAAAAATGCAGAATAGATTCCTGTAAAAAAAATTTAAATTTTCAGTTTTTTATTAACAATTTACGCACTTTAATTAATCAGTACTCTCTTTTCTTGATTCTCTTATAAACAACGCATTTGTTTATAACAATTTTTCAAACAATAGGAGATGAATATTGAAAAAACCAGCTTCCGATATTAAAAAACGGATCATTAAAATTATAAAAAAAAATTAATTTTGATTTTGCAAAACAATACCTACGTAAATTGTCAATAAACAACTGAAAAATTGAAATTTTTTCAATGGGAATTTACTCTGAAGCCTTATAATAATAGCTCCAAGAATGAAAAATAATTTCAGACCCATAGTGAACATTTATCACACTTACAATTTTCATGTTCAAGTACCAAAAAATTGTTAATTAACTATTGCATAACTAATTCAAAAATCGCTATTATCGCTGGATTATTGCTCATTCACCGATTTAGTAACTGTCTAAATTTTTCATTCCTTAATTTTCATATTTAATATGGAAAAATAATTGTTGAAGTGCCCTAAATGGGCGTGACTTGCCCAAACCAAATTACCCGTTTTCGGCCATATTTTTACCTATCTGAGAAAATTATGAATATTGATCCTACAGTTCCAGTAGTTGGGTCTTTTTTTTGGGAAATTTCCTCTTCTTTTCGAATCTTTCTTCATATTTCAAAAATCTCAATTAATTTTTAACATATTGGCAAAGAACCAACCCCCCTTTCGTCAGTATATTGTTTACTTTCACAATTTTCGCGAGAGAATTTTTATTTTTCTCAAAAAGGTCTATATGCTATTACGAATCAAATGACACCTTGCTCATATTTTTCCGAGACTGCTGAAAAAAGTTGAACAAAAAAGCACTTTTTGACTAGACTAAATATATTAGAAAGATTTTCGATGTTTTTCAAGCATAATTTATACGAAATTGACAAAGCATTGATAAATTCATCAAAACTGATAAGTTTTATCAAAAATTTCTTACTGCCACACCTGCTGTTCTCGTAACTTGAAAGTGTGGAAGAAATATTTAATTCGTGAAGGCGATGTTAAGCCTAAAAATTCAATAATAGAGCTTGATGATTTCCTAGAATTTTTTTTTTCGAATATCAATATGTTCTTCAGAATATTAGCTATGCTGGCGGTATCGACGTTTGAAGCGAATACAAACGATTTAAAGGAGCACGATAAAAGAAGTGGACTTGTAATGACCCTTCTGAATATATAAAATTCAGTGCAAATTAAAAACTCATGTTTTTCTAATTTTTTGTTTTTGAAAGGCTTGGCTGCTCTGGCAATTCATCGTGAAATTGGAATCACAGTTGACGAAGTCATGAATGTCGAAAAACGCCGAAAACTAGATTTTCTTCTCTTATTTTCTAAAGAATATGTTCAATGATTTATATATCCAATTTAATATAATTCAATTTTTCACTAATTTTCGATAAATTTTTTCAAATTCAAATAATTTGAATTTTTTGCAAATTAATTCAATTTTTCTGCTTATTTTGTACTATCTACATGAAAGATTATTTTTATCAACAAGAATAGAACTTTAGAAGAAAAACTTATGGAATTTTGCACTAAGTCATATCCCCTCCCATCGCAAAAAGCTATCTACGCCACTGATAACAGGTGCGCTAATTATATCCATATATATATATATATATATATATATATATATATATATATATATATATATATATTTGTATATAAATATATATATATATATATAATCTTCTGATAATTTTTAGCAATAACAGGCTTGTTGAATCTCAAAAAACTCGATTTTATTGAAAAGTTGACGTTTCGCCCCGACATTAGTGGCTTTATCAAATTTAATCAAATTGAAATTTCTTTGACATTTATTGATTTGAAAAAATTTGAATAGAAACAGACTACTCTGTTTCACTAAAATTTTTCGGCTGTGGCCGTTCTTTGTTACTTATTACGTGCTATTCAGTCCAATATTAACATTCAAATCTGTTATTATTAGATGGTAAGGGAAACCACGAAAACCTTTACCCACGTAATGTTCGAAATAGGTTCAAATTATTTTGATTTTGAAGAGTCAAAGTATAGAGTACCATTTATCTTTTTTTCAAAAATTTCTCATTGCGGCTGTGGCCGTCTTCAGTTATTAATTACGTGCTATTTAGTCCAATATTAACAGACAGGTCTGTTGATATTAGATGGGAAGGAAACCACAGAAACCTTCACCCACGTAATGTACAAAATAGGTTTAAATTATTTGATTGTTGTCTTTAAAAAGACATTACTTGTAATTTTGGAGATCACATGTTCTAAACTATACTTTCTTTTTAGAAAAATTGAAAATTCTAGATGTTTAGATTTTGTCTAAGAAGATGAGTTGATATGGTTAGAGTTTGTTTGTTGATTATTTTGTTTCGATTTATGTTGTTTCTTAGAAAAATTAAAGAATTAAATCTGCGTATATTGAACTCAAATGTTTGATATCTGTTCTATCATTTACATTTGTATATAAATATATATATATATATATAGGTATATATATATATATGTAGGTATATATATATATATATATATATATATATATATATATATATATATATATATATATATATATATATATATATATATATATATATATATATATATATATATATATATATAGATATGTATATGAATTATATATAGTAAATTCATATCTACAGAAGAGAAATAAACTTGTAAACAAATTTTCAACCTAACCTATATAAATGAACAAAAAATGTAAATTGAAGATATATTAATTTAAACTCAATGTCGTGACTGATTTTGCATAAAATCAACATTTATTGAAGGAGACAAGAATTTCAGATGATTCAAAATAATGCAATTCAATATTACCTATACATTTATTTTAGTTGAACATCGATTGATATGAACTTTGAACATTTTTTTATATACATACTTTCAAACTGGAGTTCAATACTCAAATGTATTCAATGGTAAAAATCATATAATTATAATGATTGAAACATCTATCGAAGGAGAAACATTTTCTCACAAAAACTGCATCTCTACGATGGAAAGTCGTAATTTTATCGGGAAAGCACTTATTTTTTAATTATTGTTTTATACAAAATATAAGGTTCATATGATATGATTACATTCATTGAAAAACAAATGCTATATAGAAATATAGTAAAGGAAGAAGGCTCTTAAAATATGACTTCAGGTATTTTCCAATTAAACAATGTCCGGAGGTGACTCCCACGTTAAAAGTTGCATACATGTTGATTTGTCCAAAATTTTTTTATCCACTCTATACATCTGCGGAACTTTCTTCTTGTTGTGTTTTATTGAAGTACTATAGAGTTTCAACACTTGACAGTTGCAAGTAACCATTATTGCGACCACAATTCCTTCTAGTCCTTGAACTACGTGGTACGATATTCTAGTATATTCATTGTCTCGAAGACGATAAAGTATTCCCAGAACAACTACCCCGTATACAGTTAGTGTTATCTGTAACAAAAAAGGTCGATAAGAGAGATATTCCTAAGTTTAAGTCAATTATTCCATTAAAAAGCCATTTTCGAGTTTGATTATCTATATTTTCTATAGTAGTATTTATATTATTTATACTTTATGTTCTCGGTAGTATAATACAGTTATATTCGATCCTCGTTTTATCCAGTATAATGATAATTATGAAGTACACTGTATAAAATTACTCTCAGAATATGTAGAATGTCGAATTGAAAGAATATAAATTTTATGAAAATTGATCTTAATATGAAGTGAAGGAAAACAAGTGGAAAATAACTTATATATCTGTTTTGGGTACGTATCCTTATGTGTTTGACAAACAATTCAGGAACTATAATTCCCGCCTAAGTATGTAAATCGGACGCAATAAGAACTACCAGTTAACGAAAAATTATGTCCTTTTTCCACAACGATCTATTTACAAATGCCATTAATTTATCACAGTACTTATTCCTTATCACTAATTTCTACTTTATATATATATATATATATATATATATATATATATATATATATATTTATATATATATATATTTTTATATATATATATATATATATATATATATATATATATATATATATATATATATATTATATATATATATATATATAATATATATATATATTAATATATATATATATATATATTATATTTATATATAATATATTATATATATATATATATATATATATATATATATATATATATATATATATATATATATATATATATATATATATATATATATATATATGTATATATATATATATATATATATATATATATATATATATATATATGTATATTGCAATGTAGGGTTACGTGCTTACCACCACGAAGTAGGAGTGTTCATAATCTTGCGAAGAACGAATTTTGTTGATGTCATCTTGAAGTTACTGATAGTTGGTATGAGGGTTCGCAGCTATTTTTAAGTCATTAGCGTAAGATGATATTGTCATTGATTAAGAGATAATAGACTCCGTTACCTTACAAACGATAGAAAACAGGCTGATGGGACGATGATTATTGGCACTTAGTTAATCGCCTTTTCGAAGATAGGGGTAACAGAGGCATGATTTCAGCCTACCTGAATGCAGCACTTGGTAAAACAAGAGTTCATTATTAGAGATAATAGTTGCGCAAATCTTTTCCCACATTTTTTTGAGAAAAATGATGTTAGATTATCAAGCCTATGAGAGGAATTTATTGTTTTTGAACTATTATATTGTTCTATAACACAAGCCAATGCGAAAAAGCTACGAGTAATGCAAAGGGGAATGGAGAGGTCGATGCTTGGTGTATCTCTCAGAGATAAAATTAGGAATGAAGAGATTCGCAGAGGAACCGGCGTTAAGGACATAGTAAAAAGAATTACGGAACTGAAATGGCAATGGGCGGGTCACATCGCAAGACAGAAGGATGGGAGATGGACACCAAGAATCATACAGTGGCGACCCAGGGAGACGAGAAGGAGTGTCGGTAGACCACCTCTGCGATGGATAGATGACATCAGACAGATTGCCGGTAATCAATGGTATCAAGTGGCTCAGAACAGATGGGAATGGAAGATGTTGGGAAAGGCTTATGTCCAGGAGTGGGCAAACGAAAGCTGACAAAGAAGAAGAAGAAGATTGTTCAGAGGTTCCAAGGAAGAACCTTCGAGAAATGGATCTTTTGAGGAGAGTGATGAGTGGATATATTTAAAAAATCTTTAACTGTATCCACAACTGGTGATTGACTGTTCGTAGTTCTGTCTGGCATTGTTCAATTTCTGTCTAATGCTATTGGAGAATTACCTATGAGCTGAAAAGTCCTCAACGCTTTCAGAGCGCTTATATTTCCTCCACTCGAAGAACGAATTTCAACTTGTATTGAACTTTCTGTCACTATTGACACTTAAAACGAAATAATATATACCATTTTTTACATACTTATATATACTGTAATATCTCTATAAAATAAACTCTTAATTACCTGGCTACGATATCTATGTCCTACTCGTACGTTCCCTCGTTATTTGCGCCCTTCAGGTTTACAAGCACAAGAATACTCGGAACGTAGATCAGTTAAATTTTCCAAAGTTGGCAGTTTCAGAGACATAAATTAAAACTAATGTATGAAACAATATCAAAAAATTAGCTGTCTCAGACATTTTATTAATAAAAATCAGGTTACATATACCAATGCTTACAGATTAAATATAGAAACCAAAACAAAATGAACCGACAAATTTAACCAAGTTTCCATACTGAATTACGGAAATCATTCAATCAGTTCCACTCAATCAGAATGTTTTCCACACACCTTGTGGAGCAAAGAGAGACTGACCATCAGCGAAGCAGTCGTGATGGATTCAAATCCTGGGTTAAGTATGAATGTGTGTATATGTCTATGAGGCAGTGGTTAAAACAATAAATTAGTTAGGTAATGTAGGTACATTATTTGCAAGCCCATAAGCCGTTCGAAACCGGCGTTAAACTGTAGTTCTCAAGTGAGCATGTTTTTGTTACAGCATGTATTTCAATGATGTGCATAGGTGTAGTTAGTGTACTGAGCTATTTCATTTTTCAGTCATATTTACCCCGAATATAAAAGACTATTGCACCGTATCGAAAGTCAACAGTCAGGAAATATTTTTTTATCCGTTTCAGATCTCCTGGACCACGATTTTTTTGATATTTGATAAATAATAATAATAATAATATAATAATAATCTTCTTTATTTCCGAATATCAGATGGATTACATATATGATACAACAACCCACAGAGAATTGGAAATAACGTCAGAAATAAGTACAACCCTCAACACAATCTTGTAACTGTTAGATCTTCAATTTCCCTTTTCTTTTCCAATGTTTTCCAACTCTCAAAAACTGACGCTATCCATGTTATTCACTACATATTGTGCTTTTCTATCTGAATATTAATTCAGTGCGTATGGTTCTAATGAGATTAACATTTCTTCAATTTTTTGCTTAAATTCTTTCATACGACTAATTTTCTTTATTTCATCTGGGAGCTAGTTGAAGATTTTCATACATCTGTATGATGGATGTTTCTCTATACGACAAAAATTTTATGCTAGGGATAGTGAATATCAATTCTTCTAGTTAGATGTGTATGATTTGGTGTATGAGCAGTAATATATATATATATATATATATATATATATATATATATATATATATATATATATATATATATATATATATATATATATATATATATATATTTATATATATATATATATATATATATATATATATATATATATACAGGGCTACTCAAATTCGAGTATACGCATGAGGATTTCGATAACGGTAAGAGATAGAGCGATGGTTAAATGGGGGCAAAGTAGCATATTTCAGAGGTCAGTTATATGGATAAAAAAAATCTGATCTAGCTTCTTTAGTTCTGGAGTTATATAGGAAAATTCGAAAATTTCGAAATCCTTTTTTTGCCTATATCTTTTTATTTAATGAATTGTTTTCAAAACAATTGTCATTTTGCCATTGCCACTTTTTGTAGGCTATCTAAATATCTGAATAAAAATTGTATACAGGGTGTCGTATAAATTGGGCCACCCTCAACTTTCAATTTTCAAATACGGACCTGTATTTTTTATTGCATTTTTTTTAATGTCAAGAGTTATGTTTTATATTCACGTAGTATTTTTATCTGAATTACAGAGTGTTCTGGAAATATTGAACTATTACCAGTAAAATTTCAACATTTTTTAAAAAATGCAGCTCTAATATAAAAAAATATCATAGAATAAGGTATAAAATGCCTAGGATTTGGAAGATAATCAACATTATTCGACGAAAAATGTCTTCTTCAAGAATTCAACCACATTTCAGTTCACGCAACCCATGATCAATGTGCGAAAATGTGAAATTCTTCCCAGTACGTACATGTATGTGCATATAATCAATGCCCAAACAAAATAATCTTCCAATAGAAATCTTCATACTCCAGACACCAATTTGGAAATATTTCATTGTTACTCAGTTTTCGAACTACCTATATATGTTTCATATTGGCGTTTTATTTTCATATAAATCATAAAGTGTTTTGGGAATATTGATATCTCATCATTTTTTAATATAATAACAACTCTAATTGAATAATATCAGAGAATGAGAGGTGAATCAGACAAATTGATTCCTTAAGAAAAATCAATTTCAGAATTTCCAGATTATCTAGTCTCACTACTTGTTCGGAATAACAATAGAATAAAATCAACATTCCCGAGAGATTTTATTTCTTTACCATAATGTAGCATTGGTAGAATAATTATTGATCCCAATGTCGATTCACCTCAGTAGGTATGAGGAAGATCTGTATGTATTCTGCTGAGAACAAACATAATCTGTCACAAACATTATTGATCACATTGACACATATTATTGATCATATAGGTTTTCATATTTTATAACTTATCGCACAAGAACATGTTTAGTTATTATCTAGAATTGAAATAAGTCATTATAAGTAATCATAATCGAAATGAATGGTTGAATTGACGATCTTCTCGTTTCAGACATTTACGGAGTCGTTTTTTTAAGTTATTATTCGCTCTGAACATATCCCTTCGGCGTAGTGATGCGAAAGCGTTCATGATTTTAATTCTTAAATCTTCTATATTTCCCATTTCGTTTTGATATATTCTATTTTTCAGTGTACCCCATAAAAAAAGTCAAGCGGAAAGACGCATGCTCCTATTATTTCTGTAGAAAACGTTAATCATATCTCTTTTCTGCTGTATGGGGAAACCCATTTTCAGTACTAACAGATTTTTCATTAAATACCAACGATAATTTTCAAGAAACTGTCAAAATAATGACAAGTGAGGTAAACTAAATATTTATTTTCCAAAGCATACTATGAGAATTCAAATAGTTTAATCATAATTGTTGTATATAGCAAGAGAATGCCCATGAATTTGGTGAAAAATGTGGGTAGTTCGGAAAGTGAGTATCAATGAAATATTTCCAAATTGGTGTCTGTAAGATAAAGATTGCCAGTAGAACGTTTTTTTGTTTGGGCAATGATTATATGCACATACACGTACTAGGAAGAATTTCGCATTTTCGTACATTGGTTATGGGTTGCGTGAACCGAAATGTGGATGAATTCTTGAAGAAGACATTCTTCGTCGAATAATGTTGATTATCTTCCAAATCCTAGGCATTGTATACCTTATTCTATGATATTTTTTTAATTAGAGCTGGATTTTCAAAAAAATGTTGAAATTTTACTGGTAATAGTTCAATATTTCCAGAACACTCTGTAATTCAAATGAAAGTACTACGGGAATATAAAACATGACTCTTGGCATTCAAAAAAATGCAATAAAAAATACAGGTCCGTATTTGAAAATTGAAAGTTGAGGGTGGCCCAATTTATACGACACCCTGTATATAATTTTTATTCAGATATTCAGATAGCCTATAAAAAGTGGCAATAGCAAAGTGACAATTGTTTTGAAAACAATTCATTAATTGAAAAGATATAGGCAAAAAAAGGATTTCGAAATTTTCGATTTTTCCTATATAACTCCAAAACTAAAAGAGCTAGATCAGATTTTTTTTATCCATATAACTGACCTCTGAAATATGCTACTTTGCCCCCATTTAACCATCGCTCTATCTCTTACCGTTATCGAAATCCCCATGCATATACTCGATTTTGAATAGCCCTGTATATATATATATATATATTGTTACTGAAATGTATTCACACCAGAATACAAAGCGATTTAAGGTATTCCTCGTTGATATTCAGCAGGATGCGGTACAAGTTTCATTATTAATTGGTGTTGTTCACCACAGGGAAACTAGTTCTCGAAACTTTGATTCCCCGTGGTAATGATACGCCCAAAGTAGAAATCCCACCTTCCAATTGTTCCGTCACGCTGCTGCGGTTCCAAACGGCAATGTCAAAAGCTCGACCTACCGTTTATATGCCCAAGTTGCGGGATGACCTTATCGAGGGTTTCACAAGAGAAACGATCGCATTTTGTCCTTTGCTTCAATGATGAGGGGATTTGGTCGGTATTAGGAATATAAGCTCGAAATGAAAGAGCCTAATATATTAATATATAAAAGATGTGTACCTGCCACAAACAAATTCGTTGGATTGCATTACCAGAAATGAGAGACACGCAAGCAAAATATTATTAAAATATTTTCAATGAATTGTTACTACATATTAACTATATAAAATATTTTCTTGTAATACAACTGTTGCTATGGTATAGAACAATAAATTATAGTTAGTTCACACAAATATATATATATATATATATATATATATATATATATATATATATATATATATATATATATATATATATATATATATATATATATATATATATATATATATGAATATATATATATATATATATATATATATATATATATATATATATATATATATATATATATATATATATATATATAAATACATATATATATATATATATATATATATATATATTCATTCGAATGATTTAATACATTTTCTTCTAAAAATCATTCGAATGAACGAATTATAACTTTCAAAAGGTATGTTGATGATTGCCTTATAATAACATTAAAAGATTTTATTGATGATATTCTTAAAAAATTCAACTATTTTGATAGAAAATTGCAATTTACTATAGAAAAAGAAACAAACAACACATTAACTTTTCTTGATATTACTCTCATACACAAATACAATGAAATTATTACAAAATGGCATAGACAATAATTTTGTTCACAAAGAACATCGAACTACAACAGTACACATCATTAGTCACAAAAGAAAAGTTTAATTATCGGATATATAGACAAAGCACTTACTTCACCTACACACAGACATGAAACATTACAAGATGTCCATGAATTACTCATAAACAACGATTACCCAATAAAACTTATACAGAAAATCACTAAAAATAGAATTCATAAACTTTACAACAAACGTCAGACAAAAAAATATTAACAGAAAATATATTCCTCTTCCATATATTCCTCAATTAAGTAATAAAATATCACATTTTTTAAATCCACACGATATTAAAGTAGCTCACACTGCACAAAATCAAATAAAACAAATATATTCTAAATTAAAAAGTGAAAAACTTCTTCTGCAACAATCTCATGTTGTTTATAGTATACCCTGTAATAATTGTAATAAATCATATATAACACAAATATACCAAAACACAAACCACAGCACTAATCAAACATAAAAACAATGATAATCATAGTTTCAACTTTAATAGCACAAAAATTTTAGAAATAGAGAAAGATCAAAAACGCAGAGAAATTTAAGAAATGTAACATATTCAAAAAAATTTAAATGAAGTCGTAAATGATATAACCGATATATAACATTTAAGTTCAATATACGCAGATTTAAAACAACATAAATTTTTGATGAATTTGAAATCATTGAATGTCATAGAAATTTTAATACTTCAAAAGTTTTGAAAAGGCCACGAATGTCGTGGCGAAACGTTAACTTTTTAATAAAATCGAGTTTTTTGAGATTCACTAAGCCTGTTATTGCTAATAATTATCAAAAAGTTAAAAATAGTTCACAGGCAGCAACAATTCAAATATATATATATATATATATATATATATATATATATATATATATATATATATATAAATATATATAATCTCTTGGTAATTATTAGCAATAACAGGCTTGTATGTCGTGGCGAAACGTCAACTTTTTAATAAAATCGAGTTTTTTAAGATTCAACAAGCCTGTTATTGCTAATAATTATCAAGAGATTAGAAATAGTTCACAGGCAACAACAATTCGAATAAATATATATATATATATATATATATATATATATATATATATATATATATTATTGGTATTATCTGTATTTATATCTATAAAGATTCCGTGGTCGATTTCAGGAATAGTATCAATAATTATATGTTAACTATTTGGTTGGAGTTTGATTTATATTAGCAAAGTGAAGTAATAATTATAAATGACATTATTCTACAATCGATTCTTCTGGTTTTTTTCAATAATTATTAGGTATATAAAACTTAGCAATAAAAAGTTAAAGAAGATAATTATTTCATAATCAAACTATTTTAATCTACTGACTCTTAAAGTTTCACCCTTAGACTACTTACTAGTCTAAGGTTTCACCACACGAGAATCTTCGTGAAATCCACCATAACACAGCGGTTCTCAAACTTCTGCATTTAACGTCAGTCTTGCCCACTTTGAATAACTTTGCATCTTCCGTATAATAGTTAGAGAATAACTTAATACACATGAAACTATTTAATTCTATTTGCATGTTTACCTTTGTTCATGATACGGGTGTTATTAATGTTACCTGAATGTTCGGGGCAGACCATGTTATGATACGATGCTCTAGTTTTCTATGAAACGACTATAAAATAGGTATTTGAGTTCATACAAGGAGAAAAGGTATTGTATTTTTTCATAAGTTTAAATAAATTATCAAGTAGAGATAAAAGTACTCTTACAGACGAATGTACAGTGTGTCCCGTTTTCGATACTTTTGAATGGTATCTCCGTTATTTTTGAAGATAGAGGGTTGCGGTTTTCGCGACACTGTGCTCCTTTTTAGAATTTTAATGGCCCTTTTAGTTTTTAAGATAGAGGGCATTTTTGAAAATGTTGCATTTTGGGATCCTCGTCGTACCGCCGTTATCCTTCATTTCATCGAAAAGGTTATACAACATTCTTATAGATTTTTTTCCGTAGAATGCAGTGGTGTAGATAATTTTTGTTACATATTTACTATTTTTGAGTTATAAAGCAAACTTATGTTTTTTTAAATGGAATGCCCTGTATATTTATAGACTATAAAATTTGTCTTTTTTTACCTTTTCAAAAATATATGATAGTATAAACTTTTTCTCAGAAACGTGCAAATTAATGACAATTTTCTAAAATTAAATGCATAAATCAATTATCCATTGATAACAACAATGAACAAGTGAAAGGTACATATTACTAACGAAGAATTGGATACCTTGCATATAGGTATATTTTATTTAAGAAATACCTATAGATCTATTTTCTATCAGTAAATTTGAGTCAACAGTTTTGTAGCGTAAATTACGAAACACAAATAAATAACATTATTGAAAAAATTGAAAGTGATTCAAATTGGCGACCATTTTTTCTGAGGCAAAATTGGCACATCTTTGTAATTCTTTGAATAGCGTTTAAAAGAACCTTTGTTCTCATTCGCAGATTTCGAAAGGCTAAATGAATTTTCTCTCGAAGTTCTGCAATGCTGTCAGTTTTTGGCACACCAATTTCCTTCTCAATTTTTCTATAAGAACCAAGGTGTTGCTTCTATATATCCCAAAGTATCTATCTCTTTTATTTCCCTGTTCTCTTTGTTGTATATTTTAGCACGCGGTGAACAAATGATCCGTGCTCAACAAAATTTGCTCTTAAACGAGCAAATATCTCAAAAAACGGTTGCATTATTTCTGGATAGGGGAGACCGGGTACAAAAGTAACATTTTGTACTTTCGCCTTGGTTTCTCGTTAGGTGTTATTATTTCGGTGAAATTGATATAGCCATACATAAATTCCGTTTATGTTCTATACATTAGCATCTCAAATTACCTTATTATTGTGTATTCTGCATGAATCACAGAAACTTTAAAAAAATTTGTCATTTGTTACTTTCGACCACGTTGGCGGGCCGAAAGTAACACGTTGTGGGTCGAAAGTAACAGGGCAAAGGGGTTTGTAATGAATATGATATGACATATTTAATCAAACAAATATTTATTGGAAAATTGAGTGTCAGTCTTCTCTATTCAGACTCGCAATTATGGCACACATAATTCATTGACGCATTCAGTACCTATGAGACCACATATTTTGCATTCGAAACAGTGTAAACTTTGCTCATTCAGTCGACTACTGCTAAAATTTTCTAAACAAACAAGGTAGAAGCAATCTTCGTCATCAAATTTATTTTCTTTGTCTACAATTGCGCTAGTATTTCTAGCTTAAATTTTTTTATGTATTTCTAAGCAATGTAACATGGCAGACATTCAATTTTTTTTGCAATGGCTCTAATTTTTTCACCATCATTAAAATGCTCTTCAGCCGCTTTTCGATAGACCATGTTGTTATTCGTGCGGTGATTATGCGTTGTCGCGGCATTTTGTTGAAATAAACACACACACATAAAAAGATTACTCAGAGTAAATCAATATGGGGACAAAAGTAACATGTTACTTATGTACCCATAGGGCTGCGTTACTTTTGTACCCTACAGCATTTTTGTTAGAACATGAAAGATAGCCTTGAAACGAAACATGCTAGACAAAAACGAATTTAAGCACTGTAAAATCAATCTAATCGAGTATCCATATGCAAATATTCAGATTAATATCATCCCTTTAATACTACATAAACATTAAATGAGTAAACGTCAAAAAATTTACTTTTGATTTGTGAAATCACGTAGCGTCCTCTCACACGATCTAATAGTGCGTGGCGCGAGCGGCGATTTAATGCAACTGAAGGTGGCGCCACTGGCTATCACCTGACAGCAGCTAAGTGGTGTTTTGACAATTCTTTAAACCTACAGAGCATTTGTTACTTTCGACCCGCCGTTAATTTTGTACCCGGTCTCCCCTATCTAACAAAAAAAGAATTGAAATGATAATAGAGATTTTCATAGCCATTATAGCTTACTTACCTGAGGAAATATAATTCCGAAGCTTCTTCAGAATTTTCATTACTCTGTATAAAACATACGAGCATAGCATATTTTTCATAATTTCCATACTCTGCATTATTCGAAGATATTGATTAATATCAATTAAATAATAATACCAAAAGAACGAAAATAAACACCCTCATAAACCAAAAGTCGATCCAAAAATCGATGAAATTGGTTTGGCATTTATTTTTGTTTCTTGTCGTGAACAATATCCATGCCTAATATTAAATTATGCATTTAATTTCAGAAAATTGATATTTATTTGCGCGTTTCTGAGAAAAAGTTCAAACTGTCATATATTTTGAAAATGTAAAAAAAGACAAATTTATAGTCTATAAATATACAGGGTATTTCATTTAAAAAAACATAAGTTTGCTTTATAACTCGAAGATAGTAAATATGTAACAAAAATCATCTACACCACTGCATTCTACGGAAAAAAATCTATGAGAATGTTATATTACCTTTTCGATGACATGAAGAATAACAATCCCAAAATGCAACATTTTCAAAAATGCCCTGTATCTTAAAAACTAAAAGGGTTATTGAAATTCTGTTAACGGCATCTTCAGTTTTATGAAAAAGTAGCACATTGTCGTGAAAACCGCAACCCTCTATCTTCAAAAATAACGGAGATACCATTCAAAAGTATCGAAAATTGGACACACTGTACATCTGAATCATCAGAAACAAATTTCATCTACGAATAATATAATTATAGAAAATTATTATATTATGAAACTTAAATGAAATACGAACGTAGAAAAGTGAAATCAAAGGAAATATTTTGGTTCCTCAAAACCGTAATGAATATAGTTAGAAATCTTACGTGTAACTCTACTCGAAACTGATGCCGCAGACATTTATAAAAAAATTCATTGAATGGGAATTCAGGAACTCTGTACAAAAATATTGGAATTAATGAAAAACATTCTCATTTGAACTATCAATAAGAATTTTCACCTCCGAAAAAATTCTTCAAGTAGAAACAAGCGTGAGCAGTAGAGCACCAATAATAAGGTAAGGTTTATTTAATATATATAATATAATAAGATATTTCCACTGATTGGTCCGTTTTTACATACAAATTGTTGCCCAATTAATTCAACACCTCAAACGCCACAAAATTGAAATCTTTACATAAGAGTGGAAGTTGAGAAAATTAGATGAAACTAACTGAAGGTACTTTCCTCCTATCAACTCACTCCAAGTATTACATCTCAACCCTCTTACTCAATCCGCAGAAGCTGTGGAGGTGATTAAAATCTCAATAACCTCAAAAACCAGAAATCTTTACATGAAAATAGTGCCGGTTAGAACAAAATGAATACCACTCAAAAAAATTGACAATGCTGAATTTCTAATATGTTATTCATAATTAATTTCCACATATTTTGTCACTAGTTTGCAATACCTCCTCAAATTTTGATTGTTTCGTTCTGCTTCAAAAAACAACGCCAGCTACCAAATTTCTCATCTCAGTTGGTTTTAATGGGAACCATTGGAGATATATATATATATATATATATATATATATATATATATATATATATATATATATATATATATATATATATATATATATATATATATATATATATATATATACTAGCTGACCCGGCAAACGTTGTTCTGCCATATAAATTATTTTATCTAGATAGTTATCTATCTTTCTATCTATCTATCTATCTATCTATCTATCTATCTATCTATCTATCTATCTATCTATCTATCTATCTATCTATCTATCTATCTATCTATCTATCTATCTATCTATCTATCTATCTATCTTTCTATCTATCTATCTATCTATCTATCTATCTATCTATCTATCTATCTATCTATCTATCTATCTATCTATCTATCTATCCATCTATCTATCTATCTATCTATCTATCTATCTATCTATCTATCTATCTATCTATCTATCTATCTATCTATCTATCTATCTATCTATCTATCTATCTATCTATCTATCTACCTATCTATCTATCGCGCTCTCTATCTATCTATCTTTCTATCTATCTATCTATCTATCTATCTATCTATCTATCTATCTATCTATCTATCTATCTATCTATCTATCTATCTATCTATCTATCTATCTATCTATCTATCTATCTATCTATCTATCTATCTATCTATCTATCTATCTATCTATCTATCTATCTATCTATCTATCTATCTATCTATCTATCTATCTATCTATCTATCTATCTATCTATCTATCTATCTATCTATCTATCTATCTATCTATCTATCTATCTATCTATCTATCTATCTATCTATCTATCTATCTATCTATCTATCTATCTATCTATCTATCTATCTATCTATCTATCTATCTATCTATCTATCTATCTATCTATCTATCTATCTATCTATCTATCTATTTATCTATCTATTTATCTACATATCTTTCTATCTGACCCGACAAACGTTGTCAAAAAAAAATAAAAATCTTGCCAAAAAATTGAAGTTTATAATTAACAAATGAAAAATAAGGGTTGATCGTAGAGGGGTGAACAATAAGGGTTGTATGTTTTTTCGAATGCTGTATCATAAAAAGAAAGAACAGAAAATTTTGTCGAAAAAAAAATTATGGGGGAAACATTTAGGGGAGTGAAAAATGGATTTTGTCTGATTCTGAGACCTAACCGATATGCACACAAAATGTCATGAGAATCGGTCGAGGCTTTCGGAGGCGTTTAACAAATAAAAAATAGGGGTTGATCTCAGAGAGTTGAAATTTTAGGGTTGCAAGTATTTCTGGATGCTGTATAATAAAAAAATAAAACAGAAAATTTTGTTCGAAAAATAAAAATTGAGGGGACCACTCTTGAAATAGAGGGATGAAAAATAGATGTTGGCCGATTCTCAGACCTACCCGATATGCACACGAAATTTTATGAGAAACGGTCGAGCCATTTCGGAGGAGTTTAACTTCTAACACCGTGACACGAGAATTTTATATAGGTATTAGATATATTATGAAACACAGAAACAGTTTTTTTTATAAATTCTGCTGAATTTCTCAAAACTACTTTCATTTAATTCTTTTCAATTTCCCCAGCTATTCCTTCATCCTCTTAGTCATTTGAAATGTAGATTGACATCTTGTTCTGCCGAATAATCGTTCACAGAAGTGATGGAGCGTTCATTCAATGCAAATCACTTTGGGTCTAGAAAAAACGTCAGAGAGTAGCTGCCAAATTGGTTAAATTTGTTGAGTGATCAATCAATTTGTACCATAAGTAAGGGCCATTTTGCATAAATTTTTTTGTACATGTAGAATTGATGCTATTAGTGGGTTTTTCAAAGAAGTTGAGTCAGAACAGAGTCTTTTTCTCGTTGAAAACTACTTTTCATGCAACATTGGTCCGAGTATCCGTCACTTTCAGGAAGGTATTGTGAAGAATTCTCTTCGTCAGTTATCAATCGACCCAAATACTTCCATCAATTCAAGGAGGAAACGAATTAGTGAACGATGTCGCACTCAATGCGTAATTTGTCATTAGGATTAGAGAATAATTTGTTTTGTTCAACTTGTGTATTTTCATCTGTCAAAGAATAAGTTCGACTAAGTAAAGTAGGAGCTTCCATTCAATTTTTAGTAACGAAATTGTAATCTATCCTAAATATCTAATTGCAAATGCAATTATTTTCGATAATATCTTATTTTTTTTTATTTACAGTTATGTTTTTCTTTATTTACAGTTATGAAAAAATTCAAGAGTTTACGAATTTTAAATGAGATGTACTTAATCATTTTTCATTTCAAATGCAATTAGTGTGAATGAGAATATAATTAAAATGTAATTAAAATATTTCCCTTAGTAATTTTTCAATTACAGAAAGAGATTATGAGTGTCATTGAATTGATAAATTTTAGAATTATTAGAAAGAAAGATTAAATTCAATGCAAAAGTTAATAAAAAATGATAATTATATATTTAGCAAAAATTTATAACTAATTAAATATTACGGGTTTTCGATCAGGACTACCAGTTGATCTCACATGATTCTCAGCCCTCTATCTCGAAAACAGTTCGAGGTATGAAAAAATGTCAAATACAGAAGTTGTAGAGAATTTAATTCTTCAAAATATTGATAATGAATACAAATAGCGTAAAACCCATAGAAAACGAGACATTTGCAGAAAAAATTAAAAAAAATTTTTTTTGTGACCTTTGACCCCTAACACTTGCGACCATCCAATTATATGTGACTTTTCAGAACAGTTTAAGGATGACAAAATACAAGTTTTCACGTCGTAGTATATTGGAATATGTCGATTTACCGAGATTTCCACCTAATCTAGCCTAAGATGACTGTTCTACGTGTTAATTTTTTCGATGTTCACACACGCTTGCAGGCATCGCGTATATGTATGGTGGCCACCTACGGATGTAAAGTGACATGAATATTCGGCCTATTTGGAGTAAGATACCTATCGGTTCTAATGGATGTCTCTATGAATTCTTAGCATGTCGTAAGTACTGATTTATGATGCTATGAGGATTCGATGTCACTGCTAACTCGACCGATTAACGGGACACTACTTATGAGCTCGTTGAATAGAAGAACAGTATGTCTAGTGTTTCCATCGTGAGTGACAAGGGTATCGAATGTCCTAACATTCTCTCTTGAAGGATGAATGGGACTGCCAAGTCGTCGGATCTCACGATATTTGCTCCGTTAGCTGAGTTGATTAGTCTTCGAATCTTCAAATGAATTTCCTAATCTATTACTGTCTTAATACGACATAATCCCCAGTTGATTTATATTTGAAAAAAACTCTTCCTAATGACTATCTTTTCGCCTCAGAATAGTTGCTCCGTTGGAAGGTTGATCTGATTAATGTCCTAATCTTCGAATGTATTATTATCTATATATATATATATATATATATATATATATATATATATATATATATATATATATACCTATATATATCTAATATATAAAATTCTCGTGTCACAAAGTTCGTTCCCATACTCCTTCGAAACGGCTTGACCGATTCTCATGAAATTTTGTGAGCATATTGAGTAGGTCTGAGAATCGACCAACATCTATTTTTCATCCCCTAAATGTTAAGGGTAGTCCACCCCTGAATTTTTATTTTTATTTTTTAGACAAAATTTTTTGTTTTCATTTTTTAATGACAACATACAGAAATACATACAATCCTGAATTTTCTTCCTTCTACGATCAACCCTCATTTTTTATTTGTTAAACTCCTTCGAAATGACTCGACCGATTCTCATGAAATTTTGTATGCATATCGGTTAGGTCTGGGAATCCGACAAAATCTATTTTTCATCCCCCTAAATGTTAAGAGTAGTCCACCCCTTACTTTTTTTCTTCAGTTTTCTGACAACATTTTCTGTTCTAGTTTTTTATGATACAGCATTCAAAAATATATACAACCCTAAATTTTCACCCCTCTACGATCAACCCCTATTTAGACAGATAAAAATAATTTATATGGCACAACAACGTTAGCCGGGTCAGATAGATAGATAGATAAATAGATAGATAGATAGATAGATATGTAGATAGATAGATAGATAGATAGATAGATAGATAGATAGAGATACATTAGCAGATAGATGAATATATAGAAAGACAGATAGATAAAAATAATTTTTATGACAGAACAACGTTTGCCGGGTTAGATAGATATGTAGATAGATAGATAGAAAGACAGATAACTATCTAGATGGATAGATAGATAGATAGTTAGATAGGTAGATATACATCGGCAGATAGATGAATAGATAGAAAGATAGATAGATGAAAATAATTTATATGGCAGAACAACGTTTGCCGGGTCAGCTAGTATATATATATATATATATATATATATATAAATATATATATATATATATATATATATATATATATATATATATATATATATATATATATATATAATTTGAAATGAAATACGGTCATGTGAGTACAAAAAATATTTTATTTTCAAACGTACAATAATAACGTCATTTCTCGATTGACAGGATCATCGAAAAGTTCTATTTCTCCGCCAAGGAGGAGAAGTGTTGCTATGCAACACTTTTCCGGCCGGCGGCAGGAAAAGTGTTACTATGCAAAAGATGAATTGGTAACCATGAACAAAAACTTCTCCAATTCAAACGTCATTTCCACTTTCAACCACTTCTCACCAGGTTGCGAATTATAACTATCAATTATTTTACTTTGTATCTGTCAGAATCAATTTTGCGTGGCAACCGTAACTAGGCAAATGTTCCATAATGATTCATAACGATCGTAAGTGGATAGAATTATGTACGTAAATGTGAATCAATTCAAAAATGGATGTTCAGATTTTTATGAATTTCAAAACGTTTGAAAATAAAATAACATATGTCATTCGGAGTAGAAGTGACTTTTTATGGCTCGCTTTCAATTACCCGCCTCACTGCGTTCGGCTGGTAAGTTCAAGCTCGCCATGAAAAGTGACACTTCTCCTCCTTATGAAATAATATACTATAACCTTGAATGAATTAACATAAAAACAAAAACAGACCTTTTTATATTTAGATGTCAAATTCACTATTCGAAAATGAAGATTTATTTGTGCTAAACAGACAGTGTATGATAAAGATAATAAATTCGTTATTAAATTTATTTGAAAAATTGATGAATAATCAAATCTACCCTCCAACGGAGCTAACATGAGAACTGATGACATCAAATTCCCATTCATCCTTCGAGGGAGAAGTTAGAACATTCGACGTCGGCGCCAGACATGATGAAAACACTAGGCAAACTGTTTCGCTCTGCAACTAGCTCATCGGTAGCGCATTGTCCATTGAACAACTATCTCAAATTCACATAACTATCTAATAGTTTTTAAGAAGAGCACCAATGACATGAACAAAGCAAAGCGCCGTCTATCGGAAACCGATAGGAGTCTTACTCCAAGACGAACAGCAAATAAATGTTTATTCTCAATATTAATAACTACCGATCCGGTCCCTGAAAAGAAAGAGAAATCTTGAGCATTGCTACCAACATTGCCTGTATGCCTGATGAAATTTCGAACGATGACGTTGCAAAACTCGCATCTATGGAGGCCACCTATGAGCGAAAAGTGGCAATTTTCGACGTTTGAAGTTTTTGTTTGGCCTAGAGCGTAATACCTACCTATCGGCTTCCGATAGACGGAGCTATTATATGTTCTATGTTGTAATTCAGAGTCTTAATAATTTAGATGTATAATAATGTGATGCTACGAAGTTTGTCACACTTTGTTGACCCATCCCACCCCCATAACCTGTAATGTCATTAATACACGTCTATCAATTTTTGGAACGAAGTTCCTTATCGCGCGGTTGCGAAACGGGGCTAGACGGAAAAAATTAAGACCAAAAGTTGTAACGACACTTTTTGCGCGCGCACGCCGTGCGCGTGTTTCTCTGCCTGTCTGTCACTCTCTCTCCCTCATAGAAAGCAAGCCAGTTATTTTCGTTTTGTCTTTCTATTCCGCCAGTGTGGTGTTGCGACGATTATTTTTGTTCAGTGTATACAGGTTTTTTGTACATAATAAATAATAAAAAATAATAACAATAATGAATCCTGACAGTGTTTCTGCACAAGTTCCGGATATTGCTGATGGAGTTAGGTAAGTAGAGATTTTATACAGACAAAAATAATACATAATACAGACATTTATAGTTATTTAAACTAGTTTATTAATGATAGCGATTAATGGTTGAGATATTTTAACGCGTGAGCGGAGCGAGCGCGTTAATAGTTCGAGACCATTAATCGCTACATTAATAAACGAGTTTATTACAAGGTTTTTCCGTCGACCTCATCATGAATTGAGTATAAATTCTTGATTGAAATAAATTTTTATTTTGCATGACAGATACACTTGACACAATATAAATTTCCATGTTCATTTGGATATATTTATATTTATGCTCCCGATGGAACAATTTGAGAAATTCATAGATGGAATATTAGACATGTGACATTCTGAATAGTTAACATTACCTACAATATCCGATAAGGAATATGTGGAACTGGTGGAAGCTGAAGTGTTATTTACTTTCGAACGATTATTGCATAAAATTTTTTCCGCAGTTTCTACTTTATTTTGTATAGAGTTAAATTTTTCGATTTGAATTATGAATTCCTTTTCTCTGTGGAATAACAGTACAGACACAGAATAATTCAACTATTCCGTGCTGAATACTTCTGTGTTTGATTGCCCATGATAATCATACATTAAAATAGGAGAAATTGCACATTAAAATGGGTCATTAATGATCAATTTCGTGTACGTTAAAGTAAGCTTTTATTTAGAGGTCGACGGAAAAATAAAATAGAATCCCAAACATATGTTTCCTACTTCAGTAACCACAAGTCAATTATTACTAAAATTGAGCCTACTGATTAAGTTTATATTACATTATATTTGTTAATAATAAAAAAATATTATTTTAACTTAAAAATTTTTTATTACAATTCCTTCACTAATTAATCAAAATCGTTTCATCCGGGTGTCCCTTGACACCTCTCAATTTTTTTATTGTTAAAATATAAAAATATCTCCTTCTTAACTGTATTAATAATTAGGATCATGTTTCTTACTTTCAAGTAGTGTTTCTGAAAATTAACAATTTTCAAATTGTAAAATCAAAATTTTGATTCACAATAAAATATCTACATAGTTATCCCAACGTATGTTGAGTAGATCTACCATTCCCCTACTCTGTCTCTTTCCCTCTCTTTTTACGACCATCCTCTATCTTGACACGAATAGAACAATGAAAAATTTAGTGAGATTTCATTCGCATTCTTCGTATATGACTCTGACGTGACGTCCCTATTCTACCCAAAACATCCATTATTACATCGCTGACATTTTCGCACGTAGAACCACGACAATCAATTTACGTTTTGACAGATCGAAATTGAATGCACAATGCCTACCAAAATCCAGGGCAATATTACCGCGGGACCCAAATCTCCGCTCAGTGACAGCATCTACGACATCTGAGTGTGTTTTCTGTCTAACTGGAAAAGCTTATCCGATTTTGTCTGTCATATTCCAATTGTGGAAAATGGAAAAAGTTGTTAGTATTCTGAAATATGGTCAAATGTTTTAATGATAAATTTACAACATAAACTATTTGTTTTAACTGACGGGTGATATGAAATGAAACGAAAAGCTTTGCTGCTGGAATAATGAACACGTAATCTATTATAGGTACATTTTTCAAATGTGTATCCGGCCAATCTCTGTAAATGCGGTTGTATTTGATAACAGTCAAAACCAACAGATTAATTGAACAACTAGGTGACATGGAAATATAGTTGAGTTTAAAGGTTTTATAAATGCAAAAACAGAAATATATGTGAATATATTTCGTTTACTTTTAACTTATGAGGTTGCAAGAAGCAAGAATATAACTTCGTCACAGGACTTCCGAAACTAAAAATTCTTAAATTCCTTCTTCAATCAAATAATTAGTAACATACTCTGTATATTACGCGCGTCAGTGTTTCTGTAGCTTCCCTCAACATCTAATACTAGAAGATCTGATTACTGATATTGAGTTGTAGAACACGTAATTGGAAATTTTGATCTTTCAAAAGTTTTGAAAAACCAAATTTCGTGAAGAAGGTTTTTAATGAAATCGATGCAAAAACTTGAATAGTCTTCAATCGCCTATCGCTATTAGGAGAAGACAAATAAGTAAAAATGCAACACAGACAAGAACATTTTAGAATATATATATATATATATATATATATATATATATATATATATATATATATATATATATCTATATATATATATATATATATCTATATATATATATATATATATATATATATATGTATATATAAGATATATATATATATATATATATATATATATATATATATATATCTATATATATATATATATCTATATATATTATATATATATATATATATATGTATATATAGATATATTATATATATATATATATATATATATATATATTATATATATATATATAGATATATATATATATATATATATATATATATATATATATATATTATATATATAGATATATATATATATATATATATATATATAGATATATATATATATATATATATATATATATATATATATATATATATATATATATATATATATATATATATATATATATATATATATATATATAGATATGAAATTTTTAAAGCGAATATGATCCGACAAATATTAATTTTTTTAAAAATTTTTATGATAAAAATCTTCGGTTTCAAAGGAAGAAACATTAACTTCGTTATTTCAAATGGAACATCCTGTATTTTTTTTTATTTCAAATTTTTCATGTAACTCATGATAAAATTGCCATACTATTTAAATTCCCTATACCTAAACTTAACAGTTTTCGAAATATTGATTTTTTTTCTTTAAATTTTGACAGTTGTAGCTCCAACAAAAATAGCCTATAACTTCTGTGCTATTCCTATATAAATATATATACATATATATATATATATATATATATATATATATATATATATATATATATATATATATATATATATATATATATATATATATATATATATATATATATATACAGTATATGAGTTATTCCGAAATAGGTTGTACAAAACGCCTAAGTTTTTTCAGTAGTAATACCCTAGGGCCTTGATAATACCGAGATAATTTTGTCAAAGAGAATGTTGAAAGCGTGTTGCCTCGGCCTTCGGCCTCTGGCTATTATCCTTAAGCAATATATATATTATATATATATATATATATACATATATATATATATATATATTTATGTATATATATATATATATATATATATATATATATATATATATAATATATATATATATATATACATATATATATATATATATATATATAATATATATATATATATATATATATATATATATATATATATATATATATATATATATATATATATATATATATATATATATATATATATATATATATATATATATATATATATATATATATATATATATATATATATATATATATATATATATATATATATATATATATATATATATATATATATATATATATATATATATAATATTATATATATATATATATATATATATATATATATATGTATATATATATATATATATATATATATATGTATATATGTATATATATATATATATATTATATATATATATATATATATATATATATATATATATATATATATATATACAGTCAGAACAGTTTTATCACCAATTTAAATGTTATTAAAAGGTTTAAAAATGCTACTTAGTTTTGGAGTAACATTTGATATAAAAGGTAGAGATGTATAAAAATTATTGACTCTGGGCTCTGAAACAGCATCATCGGTAACATCCAAATTTGCATTAACATTATTAACATTGATTGTGTTAGGTTCCATTGTGGAGCTAAAAAGAATATTTTGAAGGAGAACATGAGGGTATGAGTTATTCCGAAATAGGTTGTACAAAATGTTTTTTTTTTCAGTAGTAATAACCCTAGGGCCTTGATAATACCGAGATAATTTTGTCATAGAGAATGTTGAAAGCGTGTTGCCTCGGCCTTCGATTTCGGGGTATTATCCTTAAGCAACACGCTTAAAGGGTTCTCTATGACAAAATTTTGAGGATTTATCAAGGCCCGAGGGGTATTCTATAAGAAAATTTTTTACTTTATAGATTTCAAAAAATTGATTGTCAATCTGACGTTTGATATTTATTCATTTTTATTTGACAAAACTACACCAAACTGAAAACACCACATGTAGGGTATTATCGCTGTAATCCATAGGTGATTGGATGAAATTTGAAACATGACTCTAAATTAAGTAATTTGATTGGTTACTATAGTTAGTAAAAAATTATCTGTGGAATACACTGTCAGAGATACTGAGGACACGTTGTTTCATTTGTTTGACCAGGTTCACCTTCATGGTTTTCTTGTGGTACGACAAGTAATTCATAAATCTACCCGAACTCATGGGTTTTCTATACCAATCGATGATAATACTGGTTTCCTGTTAGCGAATGAAATTCATGTCCAGAAAGGGAACACTAAGTTCATTATCTTCACAATCCAACGTCGACTGAATGTATGGGGTCATAACTATCAAAACTCTCAACCATCTTCGAAGCAACATATTTCTTAACAAAAAATAAATTCAAGGGAAGAACATTAATAACTGTATCAAGAATGTCATCCAATGGGAGCTAAAATCAGTCCTATTCTTTCTTGTTATGTAATGGATGACATTCTTGATACAGTTATTAATGTTCTTCCCTTAAATTTATTTTTTGTTAAGAAATGTGTTGATGACATCATGATTTTAATATGACTGTTTTGTTTCTGCCAATTGTTCAAGTTTGGTGATGATGGCAATTATGAGTTACTCTCACTAAATTTGTTCTGAACGTGTGCACTTTTATTGTTAACGTCAAGATAAAATTTGTTTTAAGATCTTTGCATACAATCTCATGGACACTGTAAGTTAATTGTTTTTTTCCACTATCTGTCCTATTTCATTTTGTAATAATATTTAAGCATTCCCTGATGATGACTTCCTCTTTCTTAATATATATATTGTAACGGACTTTTCGTGTCGGTTCTCCTGAATTATAAAGAAGGTATCTTTTAGTTATATCAAGTTTATTCACAGGAAATTATTAACAGAGATCAAATAATTAAATAGTATGATCCAACGCGCATCTGCTTCTGCTCTGGTCTCGTTTCGCTGCGTCGAGCGCACCTCCAGTGCGCAGGCAGTCCTTTGTCAGTCGAGGATGGAGCGAATCGCAGGGATGTGCTGGATCTCTGCGTTCTTAGGTCCGCGATTCTGCTTGACGTGATTACGGGGACCGGGGTTGGTTTCGTCGCCGCCAGCTGGTCAACCTCGTTGGCCACTGCAAGCGAGTCAGCTCCCGGTCGGGAGTTAGACTGATCAATACCCAGTCTAAGGGAGAGAGTTCCTAGGAGTCAGTACCTCCCGAGAACTGCCTTCTGCATTGGAAAAGGAAACACACGTGTTTCATTCCTCCCTGAAGTATGTGTCAGGGAGGCGGGCAGCTTGAGTTTGGGATTAACTCCTTCAGCCAGATCAGAGGATACACTTGTATGTACAAGTGCATTAAGGATAGGTGAGACGGGATATTTATGGAACATAGGAGGTGTGGGTAGGGTTCAGAGGATTAATACTGGCCTAGCATTCGCCTTGTAAGTTTGCAAGCAGTGCCGTCCATTACCATGAGGAAACCTCTGAAAAAAACTCATGGCAGACCAGTCGGCCCCGGGGTTTGAACCCGAGATCTCATTCTCGGTGCTCGGGTTATATAGGCAGTGGCTTGCCCCTCCAGTGGAATAACCAGCTTGCGCACCACTAACGTTGGTGCGCGAGCAACAACGTTACAATATATATATATATATATATATATATATATATATATATATATAATCTCTTGATAATTATTAG
The DNA here is from genome assembly GCA_030704885.1 of Cynegetis impunctata. Lineage (NCBI taxonomy): Eukaryota > Metazoa > Arthropoda > Insecta > Coleoptera > Coccinellidae > Cynegetis > Cynegetis impunctata. The sequence goes on along the minus strand of JARQZK010005111.1, from coordinate 264,715 downwards.
CAATAACAGGCTGGTTGAATCTTAAAAAACTCGATTTTATTAAAAAGTTGACGTTTCACTACGACATTCGTAGTTTATCAAAACTTTTGAAAAAATTGAAATCTCCTTGACATTTATTGATTTGAAAAAATTTGAATAGACAAAGACTGCTTTGTCTCGCTAAAATTTTTTTCCGAATGTGGTTGTTCTTTGTCATTTATTACGTGCTATTCAGTCTAATATCAACATTCAAAATTGTTATCATTAGATGGCGAGGGAAACCACAGAAACCTTTACCTACGTAATGTTCGAAAATAAAAATAATAGGGTACTATTTATCTAACAACAAAGAAATTAGTCGCAGGAAAATATTAAAAAAGTAAAGCAGAAATATCGGTATAGAACGTTTATATGGAAGCAGCCGTTGACACGTGTTTCGGACTCTTTGGTCCTCATCAGAACGGCGTAGCAAAGCATTGGATTGAAAATTTTGAGATGAAAATAGTACAACAAATAAAAACCTCTGCTACGGAACGTCAACTTTTTAATGAAATCGAGTTTTTTAAGATTCAACCAGCCTGTTATTGCTAATAATTATCAAGAGATTAAAAATAGATCACAGGCAACAACAATTCGAATATATATATATATATATATATATATATATATATATATATATATATATATATATATAGTTCTACAAATTAAATTGTTGAATTTTGGTCCAAAATGAACCTAAACCATTTGGTATTCATGTAAAAGTTGTGTCCACTGAATGCAAAGATTTTTTACAGGTAGAATAATATTGGTTGAGTATATTGGGAATACCAAAGATTTTATTTTCTATAAAGAATTATTTGATAAAGGCATTATTTGTTATAGTGCTTTCATTAATTTTTCGAATCATCATGTTTCCATTTGGAGGGCAAATCTTATTACCCATTATCTTCTAATCAAATGTCTTTCTTTCCAAATAATTTCATAATTCCATTCCCATTTTCGTTCTCAATGTCCATTATCAACTGTTCCTTTTCCCTTATTTCCACTCACTTTTTATTATTAAATAATTACCTTAATTTGTTTCAAGCAATTGCATCAAATTTATAAGTGTCTTTTATTGTTTTCTAAGTATTTAATTTTACTGAACATTCAACTTATTCCATGAATATCTTAACATTCAGTTTTTGGATTATAGCTTTCAAATTTATAATTCAAATGTTGAAAGTATCGCATTATGTTGATGTAGTCAACATTTTCGTCTTTCATTCAGATTTGTTGTGACTTTTCCATCAAATCTAAAATTGGCTACTTGTTGGAGAAATTTATATTATATATATTGATCACTTCGTTATGTTAAACTATACATTTGATCGCATAACTACCTATCCAAAATATAAAAAATGAAAAGTCATATTTGTTCCAATATATTCATGAAATGTAGATTGAATTTGAGAATATAACTCTTTTAATGTTTAATGTTCAGCAGTAGGCTAGGCATATTAGGATTTTCAGACACAAGTTTTGCTATAGTTTTGATTTTCCCACCCTTTATGTTTTTTGGGCCGCTGAGCACGAATTTTGAGTTTGCTGGCAAAAATTTAACCCGGAATTTTGATTTTCGGGCACTTTTTGACCATATTTTGGCACTTTTTTCAGTTTTTGGCCTATATCTTAAAAATGATTCATTTTTTTTACAAACCCATTCTATACAAAATTAAAGCAGACAAATTTGCCTACATTTTTTGTACGAACCGTTTCTTTGTAAGGCTAACCGTTTTGCCGCTAGAGCGCGCTCAAAAGTAGCCATATTTCCATATCTAGTGACATTCACCGTTTACGCGAAATTCGACATTGCTGTGATACTTAACTGTTGGAACAATTTATTACATTATACAATTTATATTGTATTACAGTAAATTCCTCATAAATAACGTTTTTTTTTGGAAGATTCACCCAGTGATTCTCAATCACTGTGCCGCGGTTTTTTTGTGTGCCGCGAAATTCTTAAAATGTGCCGTCAAATTTTGGAAATGTATATTAAAGAAAAAAAAATTGTTGCCGAGTCCTTTTATTGTTGAGAGTCAGGATCTTCCTCCGGCAATATGACGTTATTTATGAGAAATCTACTGTAATATAATATAAATTGTATAATTTAATAAATTGTTGCAACAGTTAAGTATCACAGCAAGGTCGATTTTCGCGTAAACGGTGAATGTTAGTAGATATGGAAATATGGCTATTTTTGGGCGCGCTCTAGCGGCAAAACGGTTAGCCTTACAAAAAAACGTTTCGTACAAGAAATATAGGCAATTTTGTCTGCTTCAATTCTGTATAGCATGGGTTTGTCAAAAAAATGAATCATTTTTGAGATATAGGCCAAAAACTGAAAAAAGTGACAACATTTGGTCAAAAAGTGCCCGAAAATCAAAGTTCCGGGCAAACTTTTTGCCAGAAAACTTGAAATTCGTGTTCAACGACCCAAAAAACATAAAGGGTGAGAAAATCAAAACTATAGCAAAATTTGTTTCCGAACCCTCATTTTTTTGCTAATATGCCTAGCCTATAGGTAATGTTCATCAATTTTTCCCAGAATGTAGTTAGTTCCGATGTATTCCAATTACAAGTGATTTCGTTAACTTCCGTACATGACTTATTCTGTTTCTTTATTTGGTTGAATTAAAGAAGAAAAGGAAATTATGTACAAGGAACGGAACAAAAATGTTTGGTTATATATTCAGTTCATTAAAACCAAGTAGAATTAATATACTTCTGCAATTTCAAACAAAACATTTGATCTTATAAAGCTCTGATTAAAAGGTTCCCAAGTTTTTATTTTAATTATACGTAACAAAGTGCACCGTTATAGAGGTTTTTCATTATTTAACATTAAATTTTTTTTATTTTGGGTGATACTTGAAATTTATTGCTTACAACATAAAATTAATATGTGAGAGTCCCTAGATTATTAATTACATGTGTTTTATGCACTTCTCGTAGTCGAAAATTTTGGAGTTTACCTTAAGTGGTTTACCCAAATGGTACTCCGCTTTCATTGACCAATTTTCTGAATTTCAATGAATAACTTTCAATGAGTATGAAGAAGAAAATAACATTCAGCAATTACTTCAGAGATTTCTGACACTGCTTGTTGGAGACCGAAATTTCTAAGAGTATTGTTGAAATAAATGTTAAATACTGGGGGTGATTTACACAAGTAAGAATAACTATTTAGATCAATTCCTTTTATTGCTCCATACGTTAACAACTTGTTCATACGTTACTTCAATGAATCGTACCATTTTCTAGCATTAGGTACCTCTTAGTCTGGCCGTAGCAAGTTTTATTATTAATTTATTGTCCCACCTGAATATCTCACTAAGTGAGTCCACTTTATTTATCCATTCTTTTGTGGAGATGTTTTCGTTGGAAGCATCGAATAAAGGTATCAGTGACTCATCGACACTTAGGCTAGCATAAGATGTACTTACAGTTTGTTTCTCCCTTAACTTATCACTTTTTCTCAGCTGTTTCTTCAATTTTTTCACCTGTTTGCGATCATTATATGAGTCACTGGAAGAACTGTATGTACTGTACTTGTAGAACTTCGATGCCTTCTCTTCAATTTTCCCATAATGAACGTGAGATATCCCACTTCTGATATATAGTGAAACTCCAGATTCACTTAACAGTTAATATAATAATCCAAAACACAAAATAAACCACTAATCAAAATACTTATTTATCTCGTAACAATACTATACAAATGTAAAAACCGCTCTCTTCTACTTTCTCAATCATAATGCCTGTTCCTTTATCCTTATCACGTACTAGATGACTTATCTTCATCCTGTCAACCCAGTCATAACAATCTGCTACGTAACATGAATATTTCTATTTTTATTAAAATCAACTTAATAATTTTCATTATTCATAATTCTTTACTATGCACATTCAAATGTGTATAGGTTGAAGTTTTAATAGCAAACAAGTGTATTCTTCTTGTTACCAAAAGTACACATTTCTATAAAACATATATTTTTTACTGATTCTGGACTGGATTTCATAAAAGCAGATATAGAATAGAAAATATATCTGACGCACGTGAAATATATTCATAACCCTAATTCACCTTTTATCCTATCCGAGGCGAACATACGGAACTGCGGATATTGGAAATTCCATCTCGGAGCTTTCATATTATCTGAATATGATATTAAAAATATACTCCAGCAAAAATAGATGAAATGGAAAAAGAATGTCCGAGACTGTCTGTGTTTGATGAAAAGTATACCTGTAAACGCTTTAAGGGAAAAGTTTTTAGGCAAAGTAAACAATTTTGTTCTACTGAATTCGAATTCTATATGAAAGTTTAGAAGATGTGTATCTTCTTTCTTGATATATGAATGTGCTTTTGATTTGACTATATTACTTTTTTATAGTATTCGTGGAATTGAAATAGTTTTTCTTCCATTAATTTCACAATAAGAATCAATTCTTTGTTGCTGAGTGAAAATTTCGAAATTCAGACACAACAACATCCAATCGCAAATCTTTTTAGTTTTTTCTTGATTAAATGTTTAATAGATATAAATTTTCATTCTATCTGTTTAAACTATGTGGTTTCGGACACGGTAAAAACATTAATCATACCCCGAAAAATTAGTAATCATCCAGGTCTTGAGGATATTATAATTTCACTAACTCATTCGAAAGTGAAACGAAGTTTGATATTCATAGCTGACTATATAATGCTCAAAATATCATAAAATTGTTTCATTAGTTGGAAATACCATACTATCGTGTATACTGTACACTAATAGATTTTCATACAAAGTTGTATGTGATCCAAATTGAATTTTGGATCTATTATTATTACTGGATATTAGCATCGTTCAAATTTTCTATAAGGATATTGATAACTGTGTATCCGGTATTAAAGTTATTAGAAGTGATGTAATATAATAAAAAACTCTATTTCTCTATCGCAGCGAGCTGCATTAGAAGAGCAGGTTTTCATAAGGTATCCAGTTTGAGAAATTTATTCCTTCAATTATGACTCTTGTTCCAAATCCAAAAAAAATTGCGCCCTCTATGGTGTAAACAATATTCATTACCTACCCGGGGGATCAACCCTCCAACCAATCGCATCCAAGATCCAAGAAAAACCACGAACTTACAAACTTTCAACCCTATTGCTACAAAATTGCGTCCTTTATCATGTAAACAAAATTTATTTCCTCCTCCGGGGGGTCAACTCCCAAACCAATTCATATCGAAATTAATACCATCCAAGGTATCATACGAAACTACCTATCTACAAATTTTTAACTCTATCGTCCCAAAATTGCGACTTCTGTCGTGTGAACAAAATTTGTTTCCTCCCCTGGGGGTCAACCCCCAACCAAATCGTACTAAAACCAATCCTATCCAATATATCATACGAAACTACCTACTCACGAACTTTCAATCCTATTGCTCCAAAATTACGCCGTTTATCATATAAACAAGAGATATTTATTCTCCCAGGGGGTCCCCCCCCCTACCGATTCGAACCAAAACCAATCCCATCCAAGATATTTTTCGAAAATACCTACTCACAATCTTTCAACCATATTAATACAAAATTGCGACCTTTATCGTGTTAACAAGATTTATTTTCTCCCAGGGGGATTAAACCCCAACCAATTCAAATCAAAAACAATCCCATCCAATATATCATACGAAACTACCTACTTACAAACTTCCAACCCTATTGCTTCAAAAGTGCGCCGTTTATAGTGTAAACAAGATTTATTTCCTCCTCTGGGGGGTCAACCCCCAACCTATTCATACCAAAAGCAATCCCATCCAAGATACCATAAAAAACTATCTACTTAGAAACTTTCAACCCTATTGCTTCAAAATTGCGCCGTTTATTCTGTAAACAAGATTTATTTTCCCTCCAAGGGGGTTAACCCCCGACCAATTCGAATCATAAATAATCCTATCCAAGATATCATACGAAACTACCTATTTACAAACTCTTAACCGTATTGCTTCAAAATTGCGCCCTTTATCGTTTAAACAACGCTAAAATACATAAGCTCTTACATACATACAAACATATATATATATATATATATATATATATATATATATATATATATATATATATATATATATATATATAAATATATAGAGATATATATGAAATTGAGTTTTTGGTGCCAAGCATCATAAAAACTCATGAAACGAAAAACTATGTTGGTCCTAGGTCCAACTTTGCTAATCGCACCCATTTTAATTAGCAGTTTTTCAAAGTGAAAACCTGCTAAAAATCACATAAAGTACTGATGATTTATCCCAAGCTGAGTCTTCTCAATGCGGCGATGTTCCGCTACAAAATAGTTCATGTATCCCGTATTATGCAGATGGTAGTATTTATTTCTTGATCCAGTAACTTTGTCGCCTGAAAGTACGGGGTAGTATGCGTCAAATCCGGTAGTTCTGATTTTTTGCAGACTGGTTTATGATGTTGTCCTCTTGAATAATCCAAGTTTGTGACCTCGAGCGCCGAACGCAACTTTGTCAAAAATCGAAAAAACCGTGAAAAAAATGTTTTTTTCTGAAATTTTGGCGATTATAACCGTAAAGGACTAGTTTTGAAAACATTTTTCAATACGTTTTTCAAGCAAACAAAATTTGCTACAATATGATTTCAAAATTGTCTCTGTAAATCCAATACTTTCAAAGTTTAGAATTTTTCAAGTTTATCACGTTCACTGACCTGCTGCCCATAACGTGAGTGACGTTTGAACTTAAAATCTACAAAATGTCTGATCCCAGTCCCAGCGTGGGTTTATGTTTTATATGTAAGGAAACTTTAAGGGAAGGTCAAGTGCGCCTCTCCTGAGGGTGGATATCGACGCCACAAGACCTCAACCCCAAACTGATGACCAGAGATGCAGCCCCACAACACCTCTTGCGGATGATTTCTTGTGGCTGCACAAAGGGTTTTGCGAACACGCGCAGCTGCAGGAAGGCAGGATTAAAATGCTCATCAGTCTGAAGGCACTGCAGTGGGGCCTCTTTTGATAATATACCTGATGTTGCAGTAGTAGATATCCCAGGCAACGATCTGTCTGATGTCGAAATAGAGGATGACTTGTGGGCACAAGACGTTGACGATCCATCACAATCCCCTGATGGGGATATGCCATCCCAAACATCGATCCAGATACGGACGAACCTCAACCGGGACCTTCCAAGAGGGCTAAATTAATTTAATTTTTTGATTTTGAATATTACTCAATTTCCTAACAAATAAACTTATTACTTTTAGTTGTACTTATCTTTTTTTACTTCATTATTCGTAGCTTAGCTTGAACATCATCGTTCGTACTTCTCATTTTCTTTTTTAACATCCCATCATAAAAGTACAGGGCTTCGATAGTATAATCAGGGTCAAAATTCATTCAGAAGGACAAAATCGCAAAAAATTGCGAAGTTCGAAAAAAATGATAAACTTTGAAAGTATTGATCTCGTGATGTATTGGGTCTACAGAGACAATTATAGTATTTTATTGTAGCAAATTTAGTCTTCTTTAAAGACATATTAAAAAGTTCTTCAAAAACTAGTCCTTTAATCGCCAAAAGCTGAAAAAAATTGAATTTTTCGCGGTTTTTTTGATTTTTGACAAAGGTGCGTTCGGCGCTCGGGGTCACAAACTTGGGTTATTCATTAGGCCAACATCATAAACAAGTCCGCAAAAAATCAGAACTACCGAATTTGACGCATGCTATGATGTATAAAGTTACTGGACTATCTCATGAGGTGGCTTCTATTGTCCTGAAAATACTTGAGGTCAATATTTAAACTGATGACATGGTAATTTTTATTTGTGTCTTGAACAAATCACGGCAGCTTTGTTTTCCTTGGGCCGCGCCATACTTATTCACGAAGCATTAAACAATCCCAGGCCATTTTTGTGCTTCGTAAAGTAATTCAATCAGTTTGGTCCGACTTTAGAAGACATTTAGCATCTTCTTTAATGTTTTTGACTGAAAAACTTTGCACGAAATTTTTTCTTTTGAATATTGCAGGACATTTCCTTTCGTCCTATATAAATCTGATTTTCAAACATGATTCCATTTCATAAGTCTATCTTCATTTGTTATTTTTCCAGTGTTTGCTTTATGGTTTTTGTTCATTTGTATGGGGATTTTCTGGGTATTTTCGAAGTTATTTTCATTAGGGTTATTGTTATTTTTTTCAACTGTTTATCAGTTTCACCTCATTTTAATTTTTTTGTCTACATTTCAGTAGATTCATTATTTTAATTTGATGATTGATTATAAATTCTAGATCAATCACCCTAATAGTGGTACGTATCAAATATACTTTTCCCATTTAAATTCATTTCTGACGTTCTTCATTTGAAAGTATCAGTCTAGGTTAGAATTGAATAGCGGAGATATTATTCTTCCTGGGTCCGATTCCCATACGCTATTTATAAGGCCCATCAGTTATTACTACACGTTTTGTTGCGTTCTTTGACAGATTAGTTTGGCTTTATTCATTCAAAGTAATTCACTTGAGAAATCATCTATGGTCGCTATTATTGCCAATTCAACATAATATATATATATATTACAATACACATATTGCCAATTTGATATTTTTATATGGCAATTTTGCATTTAATCGTTAAACAATTAGATCTAGGATAGCCACGATCTTATTTGACAATTCAAATCATCGTAAAGGCACCCTGGTTAAATTATACGAATGAAGATTATTTAAACTTATTTATTATTCATGGACAAATGTGATAAAGTTATTTCAAGAACATGTGATACATTTGTGACACGATATCGACGAAAACATAAACCATCCTCAAATACTATAAGACGAACTATAGAAAACTTGTAGAACTTTGGATCCGCCAAGGAAAAGTGTACAGAAATATTCCAGTTATTGACGATGAACATATTGATATCAAAAACTGGAAATCAAAATTTAGAAAAATCATCTAAGCGAATGTTTGAAATTGTGTCTTTGAACTTCAAGACATTTTCCGCATCAAAAATGCAATTGTGCATGGGTGGCTCTTCTTATTGACTGCGTGTCCAGGTTTTCAAATGCTGTTCTTAGTCGCCTTATGCAGTGTTCCATGGTTTTCACTGCGGTATTATACTAGTATATTGTATAATTAGTGGGAAAAGCATAATATTCCCAAACGACTGTGATAATTACCAGACTAGGAGCGTAGCGACGAGTCTGGTAACACAGGAGTTTGGAAATATGCTTTTCCCACGAATTATGCATACTATTTTTTCTCCGATCGTTGATTTACATTTAAAAAATTAATTAATTAAAAAATATTTCATCCATGATGTAATCAAGTAAGTTTAAATAGCTTTCTCTATGTTCATATTGAAATATAGAAGTAGTAACCATGGAAATTACTCTGTTATGACAGAAGTAAGATGATTTTAAAGCTGGTTTTGTTTGATTCGTTGTATTTTATAAGGAATTAAAAAAGAATTAGTAAACATGAACACTGATAGTGATTATTTGTTGTCTTGCACGACTCCTGAACTAGTAGAAGCCGCGAACGGGGCTTCACTTAATTTACTTCCGGCGAAATCCAGAGAGAAGTATGAACTTGCGTAACAACGCTTCATGAATTTTTGTAGAAAAAACAATATGTGTATCCTTTTCTGAGAATGTACTGATGGCGTATGTTGCTGAATTGGCTAAAACAATGAAATCTTCGACGTTGTGGGCACATTATTCCATGCTTCAATCAACTTTGTCTGTTAAAAATAATATTAATATTGCCCAGTACCAAAAACTGAGAGCAGTTTTAAAACGTCAAGCTACAGGATACAAAAAATGTAAATATTAACAACAATTATAAAAATTAAAACCATACTTTGTTTCATTTTAATGTAATAATCCATTTGTTACATTACCGTACGCTACAGCAGTGCGGTACGAATATTACCGCACTGTTATTTTCTAATTGCTTAGCAACTGACCACTATTCTGGAATGTTAAGCTTTTCGCATAGAAAACAGGTCAAAATAGTGTCACTTTTCCCATAATCGGAGGAAAACATTATTTTACACTGTTTCGCATAATAAAATTCGAGTACTGATAGGTCTGGGGAGCGAGGTGGCGAAAGATTTAGTCCATTCTTGGCTATCCATTGATCATAAAATAAGTTTTCCTGATAATTATTGACTGAATGGGCATTATGTGGAGGTGCCCCCCATAATGTAGATAGAAAACGAAGATCAGCCAGGGGCACGAAATTCATGTTTTTCTATTTTTGAGGATATCGTGTCACAAATGTATGACATGATCTTGAAATAACTTTATCACATTGTCCATAAATAATAAATAAGTTTGATTTGAAATAACAATCGCGATCGTGGCTATCCTAGATCTAATTGTTAAACGATAAAATCCAAAATCGCCATATAAAAATATTGAATTGGCAATATTTCGAAAACTAAAAATTTCAGTTGGATATAACCTCATACAAAGTTGTCTTAATTTTTGATGCTTAATATTAAAAAATGAGAAAAATAGATCCAAGAAGATCCTAAACAAGTTGACATTATTAGTTTCACCTTTTTAATGAATAAAATAATAATAAAATCTGTTTTCAAGCATTAAAGGCCTATATGTATATATATATATATATATATATATATATATATATATATATATATATATATATAATATTGAGTAACTGATGATTACTTTTTCCCATCAGTCTCTCCCGAACGTGCCCTAAATGAAATATTCAATTACTAGCTCTTTTGGAAATCCTCTACTCTCCATGTGCCTGATATATTTATATAGGGTGTTTCTGAATTGATGCGAAAGATTTCAATGGGTGATTCTTCAGCAAAAATTAAGGGGGGTCTTTCATATAACTTTTTGTTCAACACCCTTTTCCCTCCGAATTACAGCCCTTTGAAATTAGGTGAAAAAAAATTGTTTTTATTCAATACATCCACTTAGGAAAAAACTAGAGGAATGAAATTTGGCAGATAACTGCTGCTAATAAAATGGCAGTTTTTGAGTGTTTTTGTTACACTAAAATGTTAGCACAAGGGGCTGAAAAAAACAACCCCTATAATATTTTGTATCAGAACTTTTTAATGCGCTTATACTTTCCTATTTAAAAAATATATTTGAAAAGACAGACTCAATCTGCAACTTTTTTATATCTTGACTTTTTATCATATATCAAGTTGTTAGTTTGATCACAAAAAAATAAAATAGTGCTCAGACTCTTCCCATAAATTCACAGAGAGGTTATCATTTATTAATAAAAACAAGTAAGCTGCTGTCAAATTGAGTCATATGTCAAATAGTTTTATTGTCCTGAGTTTTGCTAATTTCTAGACAGTTTTATAATGACTTCAAACATTTTTCACAACTAAATAAAACTTTATTGAAAGAATGGCATTTTTTTATTTAGTTGAAGAATATTGCAAATTAGAGCGGATTGAACAATAATTGTACTACTAATAACAATTAACAAATTATTTGACATTTGACAGCAGCTTACTGGTTTTTTTTTAATAAATGATAACCTCTGTGAATTTATGGGAAATTAGTCTGAGAACTATTTTATTTTTTTGTGATCAAACTAACAACTTTATGATTAAAAGTCAGGACATAAAAAAGTTGCAGATCGAGTCTGTCTTTTCGAATATATTTTTTAAAAAGGAAAATATAGGCGCATTAAAAAGTTCTGATGCAAAATATTATAGGAGTTGTTTTTTTCAGCCCCTTGTGATTACATTTAAGGGTAAGAAAAACACTCAAAAACTGCCATTTTATTAGCAGCAGTTATCTGCCAAATTTCATTCTTCCAAATATTTCCAAAGTAGATGTATTGAATAAAAACAATTTTTTTCACCTAATTTCAAAGGGCTGTAACTTGGAGGGAAAAGGGTGTTGAACAAAAAGTTATATGAAAGACCCCCCTTAATTTTAGCTAAAAAATCACCAATTGAAATCTTTCGTATCAATTTAGAAACACCCTGTATATATATATATATATATATATATATATATATATATTATATAAAATATCATAATAGATTAAATAAACGGAAAATCGTATAAATGTGTCAGGCTCGTGGAGAGTAGAGGATTTCCAAAAGAGCCAGTAATTGAATATTTCACTTAGGACACGTTCGGGAGAGACTGATGGGAGAAAGTAATCATCAGTTTAACCATTACAATCTCTACATGTATCCCGATATTAACTACTCCTTTTAATGGATGATAAATACGATGTGAATAACTTTATTGACAATGTAATAAAACAAGCTTTGCATGTTTAATCATATTTTTATACCCAGACGTATTAGTATTGGTAAATAATAAATTAATGTTAGTAGTAAAATATCATACACTGAATATGAAAATGTATATACCATGGTCATGAAGATTATTGAATCATATATAAATATAAGATTTTTATATAGAATATCTATGCCGCCGCTATAAAATTAATCCTACGTATCCTAACAAAAATAATTTTAAAAATGATCAATGTCTGAAGAGAAACTGAATATTAACAAATATTCAAGGAGAAGATGAATACTGGAAGTGCCTTTCTTTCACAGAATACTTAACTTAAATGTCATTATTATTATAACAGAACTATAATTGAAAATTCTTATAATTTCATTAAACTTCAATTTCCGTTTAAGTTGAAATTTAGTTTATTTAGAAATTCTAAATCTGCTTCTTATTGTCTTGGTTAACTACGACCAATAGCAGCAGAATTTGGAACAATTGACAATTCAATATTTCGAATGTAGAGATTCTTTGTGAATCCATTAATAAAAGAAGGTATTCTAACAATTTTCAAGAAATAATCCTGCAGATCATAAGGTGAAAAAGAAAATTCTATACTTCCATTTACGACAGGGTGAGTCACTCAAATAAATGAAAAACACATTCTCGAATTAGAACGGAGTGAGTAAAAAGGTATGAAGGGAACTAACATATGAAGCTTTTCCAATTAATTGAAAGGAAAAGTATGGTGAACGAAGAAAATTGATGATATATATATATATAAATATATATATATATATATATATATATATATATATATATATATATATATATATATATATATATATATATATATATATATATATATATAACTAATATTGAAGTTTCGCTTATCACTTGGTGAAACATGATTAAATACTGATATTTAAAATAAAAACACTTGGCTTTAAGTTTCACAAATATATTGAATAAAAATTAACAATTACATTAGTCAACTAGTTTCGGGTTATGGGCCCATTATCAAGACTGAACAGAAAAATACTTAACAAGCTTATTTATAATATTGATTGTAGTAGAGGGGAAATTTGGTATTCAACTTGTTCATTTACGATGGGGTAATTCCTCTTAATGGCACTACTAATTTCTAAAATTTCCAACAGGTCAAGACGTTTGCCCTTTTTACCTGGGTGGAGGCATATCTAACATTCCCTTAACTTTTTAGATATCCAAATAACTAGAAAAGAACATGCTCTTACATTTAATATCTACAGAAAACCTACTTTTACAGATACGCTAATACACAATGATAGCAGTCAACCAATTAAAATTAAATTAAGTGCATTTCACTCATTCATACATAGACTTTTTGCCATTCCTCTTTCTGAAGAAAAATTTTACAAAAGAAGTTAATATTTTAAAATTATTAGCAATAAATAACGGCTATAAAGACATCTTGATTGATCAAATGATAAAGAAAAAACGACATAAGAATATTCTAAATTCAATTTATCCCTCACCAGTCATAAAAAGCGAACAAAAATATCATTTAATAAACTATATTCCAGGAATTAGTAATAAAATCATCAACAGATTATCACAAAACGGTATTAAAAGCATATGTACAAATAAACGTAATTTAAAGTCACTCTTAGTCAATAACAAGGATAGGAACAATATTGGAGAAAACAGTGGTGTTTACAAAATCTTTTGTAATGAATGCCCATCATTTTATATCGGACAAACAGGCAGAAAAATCAACACTCGCGTAGAAGAACATAAAAAGTCAATTTTGTTTAACAAAAACACCACTGGTTTCTCAGATCATTGTATAAAATTTAACCATTTCATCGACTTCGAGAAAACGATATGCCTCCACCCAGGTAAAAAGGGCAAACGTCTCGACCTGTTGGAAATTTTAGAAATTAGTAGTGCCATTAAGAGGAATTACCCCATCGTAAATGAACAAGTTGAATACCAAATTTCCCCTCTACTACAATCAATATTATAAATAAGCTTGTTAAGTATTTTTGTGTTCAGTCTTGATAATGGGCCCATAACCCGAAACTAGTTGACTAATGTAATTGTTAATTTTTATTCAATATATTTGTGAAACTTAAAGCCAAGTGTTTTTATTTTAAATATCAGTATATATATATATATATATATATATATATATATATATATATATATATATATATATATATATATACATTTTATATATATAAATATATATATATAAATATATATATATATATATATATATATAAAATATATATATATATATATATATATATATATATATATATATATATATATACAGTGTGGACCACCACCAGGAACTGCTTCGATTGATATCTCAGAAACTAAATTAGGAGAAGTTTGAACTTTTAGGAACTTGCTGGATGTTTGAGCTATTATTCTTCTCTTATTTTGAATAGGATATTATATATATTATTACATTTATGGATTCTACTCAAGATTCTAGGAATATTTTATGTATCATGTTATATACCTAAGTCTAAGAGTTTTTGACATATTTAAGTTTTTATGTCAAAACTGACGATTGAAATCCTTAATATCATTATCAATTGTTAGATTCCTTGTCGAAAAGTACCTACTTTGATAGATTTTGTATAATATTCCAATATTTAATAAAACAGGATGTTCAAAAAATAGGATCTTGAATGAGATTGAGAAAACTGACAAAAATCAATTTTTTCAAATTGAAATCCCCTATTTTCCTCATTTTTAATATTAGGCATTTAAAATTGAGACAACTTTGTATGAGGTTATCTTTATCTGAAATTTTCAGTTGTATATATATATATATATATATATTCTTTCCAACAAGGAAATTTATCACTTAGGTACATGTGTGTACATAAATATTGACGTGTTTGTACTGTAATCCAAGAGAAGATTCTTTCATGTACCTACTGGATTTTAGGTACTTCGTCATATTCAAAATTATGTGATATTTCTTATCTATAAAAAATCTGTCAATAGAGTTTTCGAAATTTGAGAATTATATGTTCAAAATTGAGACATGTTTTGTAATTTTTGCTCAATTTCATCCTGCAAGAGTACTTGATATATTTTTTTCAATATGGTGTTGAATAAAGCCAAGAATATAAGAAAAAAATATATATATTATATACACAGGAATTGAATTTCTGAAGAATGTCATTCCCATTCAATAATATTGCAAATAAAACTCACAAATTATATATTTCGTGCTGAAATTCTAAAATTGATAGAGGTTTGTCTTCCAATATGTATATGTACTGTTCATTATTCAGCCTTGAGTAATTGATAATCTTACGCTACACTGTTGCAAAAGTATTATTGCTTTATAACACTTCTTGAATCGGAGGCTTTATGTTTTGTTTAATTTCTCAAGGACCTACATACAATATTATTTGAAAAAAGGGACCTACAGTTTAACGCCTGCTCAGATCAGAAACAGATGAATCTGAGTCACAACTCAAAAATATATTTGAATACAAATTTTCAGATCACTGATCACAATCGAAAATAATCGATTTTACTGACCTCGTCACTCGACGGATTTTCTTGAAACACCACTCGAGTTGCGTTCTCGTGGTGTTTCGCAAAATACGTCTCGCGGCTCTGAAGTTTGATCGATTATTTTCGATGCTCTTATGATATTATAACTGAAAATACATGGTTGATATTTTGATTCTTCAGATATGGTTGCACTCTAGCTACTCTAGCTAGATATGAACGGTAGTGAAATAACTTCAACTTCTGGTACAGCTTCGCTTATTCTACCATTTTTACTTCCTCATGAAACTTCAATAAAGAATGAATCAAAGCAGAACATTAAAGTAGCTATATATGTATATAAACACACACACACACACACACACACACACACATATATATATATATATATATATATATATATATATATATATATATATATATATATATATATATATCCGTTTACGTTTCTAATAGTCTTTGATTTTGAACGACTAATTTGTTGGATGAATTTAAGTAAAACTCATTATTTTTTGCCAAGCTTTGGAAATTAATTTAATTCTTCTTCAGGGCTTCTGGAAGTACAACAGACAGTTTTTATCTAATAAAGTACAGTTTTTATATTAATTTCTTACTAAATTTTGAGGTTATTTGTAGGATTTCTGCCAGACTCAAAACAGATTTCGTTTTTTAATTTAAAGTAATTAAGTTCGGACATCACATGTATTTTTGTTAGTATTTAACTTTATTTATGAATACTTGAGGTTAATCAGCAATTATCTTAGTTTGATATTTTTCTTCCTTCATTTTATTTGACATCTTTTTTTTTCATTCTTGTACTCTGTGTTCTCTATTCATCGATCGGTCCATCATAGAATCTTGAGTTTTCTTTATTTTTCCAATAAGTATTTATATATGGAACTAAGATTTTTGGTGTCTGTTTTTTGTTTATGGAGTTTTCTTGTTTATTAATTTCAATCATTTCCAAGATTAATTTTTTTGAATTGAACGAAATTACCATAAAAGATTAATCTTGGAAATGATTGAAATTAATAAACAAGAAAACTCCATAAACAAAAAAACAGACACCAAAAATCTTAGTTCCATATATAAATACCTGATGAAAAAATCGAAAGAAAAGTCAAGATTCTATGATGGACCGATCGATGAATAGAGAACACAGAGTACAAGAATGAAAAAAAGTAGATGTCAAATAAAATGAAGGAAGAAAAATATCAATTTAAGATAATTGCTGATTAACCTTAAGTATTCACAAATAAAGTTAAATAGTAACAAAAATACATGTGATGTCCGAACTTAATTACTTTAAATTAAAAAACGAAATCTGTTTTGAGCCTGGCAGAAATCCTACAAATAACCTCAAAATTTAGTAAGAAATTAATATAAAAACTGAACTTTATTAGATAAAAACTGTATATTGTTCTTCCAGAAACCCTGAAGAAGAATTAAATTAAATTCGAAAGCTTGGCAAAAATTATGAGTTTTACTTAAATTCATCCAACAAATTAGTCGTTTTACCCTTATGATCAATTTAAAACTATATATATATATATATATATATATATATATATATATAAATGAAAAATAAATAAGAAGAAGTAGAACACTCGTCTAAAAACCACAAACTGAAAATATTTTTTATTCGACTAGTTTCGCCTTTTACAGCATTATCAAGACTGATAATAAAGATGATGTAAAAAGCGAAACTAGTCGAATAAGTTTGTGGTTTTTAGACAAGTGTTTTAGTCATTATTTATTTTTCATTTCAATATGAACTTCCACAGAGTTGATTCATCGTTCATCGAATTCACATATATGATTATATATATATATATATATATATATATATATATATATATATATATATATATATATATATATATATATATATATATATATATATATATATATATATATATATATATATATATGCATGTGAAAAAAAGCTCAAATCACATGGTACACTGAACGCTATATACTAAATTAGGTAACGTACGTTATCCAGGCAATGAAACAATAAAATCAAGCAAGAGTAAAATGACAAAATGGCTAAAAAGTAGCTGTCCTAGTTGTTCTTTCCAGTCTTTTTGGTCCTAAGCAAAGATAGTAACAATCTCCCATCCACCATTTCTACGAGGGTATGAGCCATTACTACAGCGATAACAGAAGGATCACAAAACCACTTTTTTTTTTAATTAGACATTTTATTTATTTTTGTTTTCGCTATTCTTCCAAATAAGCCTTTTTGCTGGATATAAAATTCAGTCATCCGATTTTTTTATGGATAATGAAACATCGCAACTACCTAGATGAAAGCGAAATTGCCACGAAAATATAAAATTCATTCTTATGAGAACGTTTTTACTAGAACTCAGATGTGTTGACTCTCCTACCTAATGAAATTATTTTCTCACAAATAGTTCCTTAAAAATAAAGAATAAAAATTTTTCTAAATATTTGTAAATTCAAATTGTCACATATTCTGAAAGAACTGATCTGAGAATCAAGTGTCGGAATTTGAAATGTGAATATGGTGAAAAAAGTGTTGCTGCCTGATAATTACGAATTTTCTTCATAGAATTTTGCATAAAACTCTTGAAAATGATGAGTAAATTTTTACAATGAAACATCGAAAAATGTCGACTTCGATGTTATTAATATATTATTATAAAATATATGTCATCACATTTTCCTTGAAGGACTCAGAGTTTCCAACGCGATAGAGGTACTCTAATAATTCAATCTGAATTAAAATCCACGATTTCACAAAACGTTTTATTATAAGTATTCATGCAAAGAGTATCTTGTTTCACAATTAATGAAATTTATAGAGCATTTACTAGCCTTTACTGCCTCCTACAATATTGAATAAAAAACTATCATCATGTTCTCCAGTCTACTTCACTCCTTAAATTTAAAATGTTTTTCATAAGTAGAATATCTTAAGTTAAGTTGATAACTTCTGATAGTTTGAGGCATAACACAAAATATAATTTTTCAATATTATCATACATAGAAATTAAGGAAAAAAAAAGAATAGGTAGGTAGGGGAGACCGGGTACAAAAGTAACGGCGGGTCGAAAGTAACAAATGCTCTGTAGGTTTAAAGAATTGTCAAATCACCACTTAGCTGTTGTCCGGTGATAGCCAGTGGAGCCACTTCAGTTGCATTCAATCGCCGCTCGCGCCACGCACTGTTAGATCGTGTGAGAGGACGCTACGTGATTTCACAAATCAAAAGTAAATTTTTTGACGTTTACTTATTCAATGTTTATGTAGTATTAGAATGATGGTATTAATCTGCATATTTGCATATAGATACTCGATTAGATTGATTTGGCAGTACCTAATTTCGTTTTTGTCTAGCATGTTCCGTTTCAAATGCTGTGGGGGTACAAAAGTGGGGTACAAAAGTAACGCAGCCCTATGGGTACATAAGTAACATGTTACTTTTGTCCCCGTATTGATTTACTATAAGTAAACTTTTTATGTGTGTATGTTTATTTCAACAAAATGCCGCGACAACGCATAAGAACCACCGCACGAATAACAACTAATATGGAAGTCTATCGAAAAGCGGCTGAAGAGCATTTTAATAATGGTGAAAAAATTAGAGCCAAGGCAAAAGAAATTGAATGTCTGCCATGTTACATTGCATAGATATATGAAAAAAATTTAAGCTAGAAATACTAGCGCAGTTGTAGACAAGGAAAATAAATTTGACGACGAAGATTGCTTCTACCTCGTTTGTTTAGAAAATTTTTAGCAATAGTCGACTGAATGAGCAAAGTTTACATTGTTTCGAATGCAAAATGTGGTCTCATAGATAATGAATGCGTCAATGAATTATGTGTGCCATAATTGCGAGTCTGAATAGAAAAGACTGACACTGAATCTTCCAATAAATATTTGTTTGATTAAATATGTCATATCATATTCATTACAAACCCCTTTGCCCTGTTACTTTCGACCCACAACGTGTTACTTTTGGCCCGCCAACGTGGTCGAAAGTAACAAATGACAAATTTTTTTAAAGTTTCTGTGATTCATGCAAAATATACAATAATAAGGTAATTTAAGATGCTAATGTATAGAACATAAACGGAATTTATGTATGGCTATATCAATTTCACCGAAATAATAACACCTAACGAGAAACCAAGGCGAAAGTACAAATTGTTACTTTTGTACCCGGTCTCCCCTACTCTCATTCGATGAATGAAAATATTTGTTCGAAAAAATAAAGAACCTTTGAGCCGCAGAGCTCCATCCCTAAGGCGGAATTTCCACCTTTTTCTATTTATTTTTACATAAAAACTTTTAACCCCCTTAATCATTTTGAAGATGCTGTGGAGGTGAGCAGTATCACGAGGTACCATTTCTTCAGCACTTGATGAAGAAGTATTACTTTCACATGTGGATCATGCATTTTAATTCAAATATTTGTGAAAACTGATATCACTAGTGGTTCATTATGAATTTCAGGATTCTCGCAGTATGACATTCATCAATTAATAAAAAGAATATCTTGAAAATGCCCAATATTTCTCTCAAATATATTGGAAAAATGTTGAAAGGTAAACAAAAACTTTTATTTTCAATACCTTGCTTATTAAATGTACAAGAATTTTGCAAACTCGTTCTCTTCTTTGCTTGGATCCTCCTTTCGTCCTGGCTACTAAGTGAAATAGACACTTTGCTCCCCATATAAAAGTATATAATGACAACCAGATGTTTGGCAGTTTGTAACAAAATATGTGTCATACAACACTGAAATAGTATTCCAAAAATAAGTTGTTATTAAACATAATACTTACGTATATTCGATATATTGACATATTATTAAGAAAACCGATAGAAACGTCCATACATTTTAACGTATACATTTCTATAACAACCAACCGTTATTTCATTGAAGTCAGCACTTCATTTAAATTAATAATCGTTCAGTCACAGAAGAAATATTTGTAATTATATAACTCATGTGTGAAGTATATATATATATATATATATATATATATATATATATATATATATATATATATAAAAATATATATATATATATATCTATTGGGATCTGACATGGAGGCGGAGCTTAGGCGATAACGTCAAAACATGGCGTCTCGAAACCAACTTTCGATACAAGTTATATGAGAGATTTGAGAGTTTTTTGATTTTTTTCTATAACAATGTTAGTTTCGAGTAAAAGTGTGAAGCATTATGTAGGTGAAAATTTACTCCAGTAAAAATACAGAGAAGGTGATAGGCTGGAAAGATCCAAATTCATAATAAAATGTGGGAAAAATGGACAGAATTCGAGGCTTGGTATCGTCAACTTTACTGGTTTTTGTTTATCTATTTGATCGAGGTTATCAAGGTTGAGTAGAATAGCTTTGCAAGACTTCGCCTCTCATAATCAATAAAGTCCTTATTTTTATTATTATTATTATTACTATTATTATTATTATTATTATTATTATTATTATTATTATTATTATTATTATTATTTTTTTTTTTTATTGTTAATTATAGTGACTTCAACTACTATGGTCATTTCGTCACTATTAAGAGCTCTACAAATCAATCTTATCGCTAACAAAATACACATACTATATATAATTAAAAACAAAATTTGATATGAGAAGATTACCTAGATAGAACAGTCTACAATTAAGAAGCATCGTTAGTATAGTACATCTAGTTAAAATAGAATAAATATGGATCAAAACTTTCACGTGAATCTATATACATTAACAGAACTAGATATAAATAAACTATGTTTTGAGTAAATACGTGCATGAATAGACTTTGATGAGACAATATATACACAAAGAAATTTGTACCAAACACATATCTGTAAAATGTATATGACTAGATAAACAATTTTTGAATGAATAGGTGTATAAATAAACTCTGATAAAAAAAATTTGATAAAAAACTTTAAAATGAACACGGAATGAAAAGATCAAGAAGGTGGTTTTCGGGGTCGTCCTTTCTGCCAGCCCTTCTTTTTCCTGACTGGTGGGGACATGTGTTGTCGCCGAATCAGATGCCTCCTCCCAATCTGCATTCTTCGTCCGCTTCTTCATGAGCCCTTTTTTGGCAGGACTCCTCCATCACTTCCGGCCTTTTTCCGCTTCTCTCGTCTGCCAGCACTGCTGTCAGAGAGTAAAGCTTCTTCAGTCGAAGGAGGTGGTAGTAATTTAGTTAGATCAGGGTGGATATTGAGATTCACCCTGCTTACCGTTGTTGATGGTTTGCTTGCACCCATGAGGCCTTTTACTGTCTCTACTATTAATGGAGTTAACTTTTTTATTAACTCTGATATGTTATCAGGTTGTGAATTTCACTACCGTAGAGGCAGTCGCTCTTGCATATGATAATTTGTGTATAGGCGTTACGATAGCTACCTTTTTTTTTGCCTCGAAATAAGAAATGCGATGTAGTGTTTTTATTCGTTGAATTTCCAATTCCTGCTTGTAAATAGGGCAGTTTTTGGAAGACGAAAATTGGTTACCTTTACAGTTCACACAGCCACGAATTTCGACACAAGGAACTCCTTCGTGCCTAGTCTTACCACAATGACAACATTTCGGCAGGCGCGCAGAACACCTGGCGGAAATTATGGCCGAACTTCATGCATTTAAAACAGCGCAAAGGATTAGGGATGAAAGGTCTAACCTCAACGCTGTGGAAAGCTATTTTGACTTTGGTTGGTAATATAGGCGTATCAAATGTGAAAATGTGAGTTGCTGAGTCACACAGCTCACCCTCAAACCTCTTTTTCAATCTTTTAATTCCTACTACTCCTTCTTTTTTCAACTCTTCACAGGCCTCTTCAAGAGGGACGTTCAGCAAAAAATGTGGAACGCTTCACGATTTTGCGTGTCATCCTTGCGCAGGGGCCATGCTAATCTTCTCTGTATCGTTCCAATTTTAGTATATGTACCGCCGAAGCGAGTACATATTATTATTATTATTATTATTATTATTATTATTATTATTATTATTATTATTATTATTATTATTATTATTATTATTATCATTATTATTATTATTTTTTTTAAATTTGATTTGTAGATTTGTAAAATACCTAGTCTGAATCAACTGTATTTGTTTAAGTGATATGAAACTATTAATTGAAGCTTTTTTTATGTAGGAAGTTTATAATCGGCCAGATATGACGGGCAATTATCAATAAACATATTTCGAAACTTTCTATTGATGTATTTTTATCCAACTGTGAAATTATTCGACATTTTAATTACCTATTTCTGAAAGAACTTATTCAGTAGTATTATACATGGATTCAATGAGAAATCATAATGTTTCATATAATCAAATGTGGTTTTCATAATAAAATACCATCAATCATAATGTAACTCAAGATGTAATATACAAAGAAAAACTCTTTCATTCCGTGTGTTCTTATTATAACTAACTTCCATCTAATATCCATCATATACATAAATTTGTTACTCCATCATTTCACTTAATCTTCCATGAATTTGTCATCTTCTAAGATCGGAGAAGACATCTCTTTCGTAACACATATCACAGTAAAAATTTCTTCTAATAATACGAATAAATGTTCAGGCAACACAGATCCAACAATTTTAAATGTTTTGCGTCTGGAATTTTCATTACCTAATAATGGGAACTAATCTGAGTTTCAATCAATTATTTTGTAAAAATGCAAAGAACATACCGTCATTCTCGGAGTTGTGCAATTCTTTTTCAGACTGACTTTCCATACCTTCAATAAATAAATCTCTTTCTTTTCTCCAAAATGATTTTCTTTCAATAAAAAATAGTTGTTTTGCTTCGGAAACCGATGAAAGCTAATACTTGCATTTGTATATGCTTCAGAATGACAATTTTTCACGCCACAATACTCTCTAGACTTGCTGATTCTACGTTTTTGCAAAATTAACACTTTCCATTATTCAACTTTTGCGACCTTATTTGTAAGAAATCAAAAACTTGACATGCAATTGCATGTTGACGTTGGAAATAAAAACTTCATCCAGAGTTCGCCAGCTGACATGTCAGATCCCAATAAAATCCGTGAATTTTGCATAGTTACTCCGTATTGATAAGTGAATATACCCTTGACGACATGATATAATAGTTTTGTTGTTTCGCTTCGTGTCAGAATGTGAATGTTTCAATACTATTTTTTGACGTTTGTCAAAACAAATTAATAATCAAGTTTGGTGAAGTTTCGTTTGACTTTTCAATATGCAACGCTTTGATTGTAGTTCTGGCGATGCTGTTTTTCGTAATAAAATCGTCACGAATACCAACTCGAGCAAATGAAAATAATCGTTATTCTAACCTGATCACTCGACGTATTCCTCAAAATATCACTTGACTCTCGTGATTATTTTCGGCGCTCTTGTGATATTATAACTAATAATATGTGATATATTGTCGACAACAGAGCTAATTGATTGTTTTGACCGATTTATGTGAATATTTCCCTCCTGTCAAAAATCCCTTGTAAATGGAATGCAATTATCGAAAATTACAGCGAATATTTCCCTCCTGTCAAAAATCCCTTGTAAATGGAATGCAATTATCGAAAATTACAGCGATAATTGCATTGTAGAAAGCGAAAGAGTCCTGCGATAATTGCATTGTAGACCGATAATTGCATAGTAGCATAGTTCATATCACGGTTATTGATGACAAGCTGAGAATTTATGAATTACTAACGTCAGTTTGACAAGTTGAAAATTTATTCGGGAAATATTCCCCCAAATTACACTCGTGCATCAAAATTACCGGATAATTTCGCATTCCAGCGTGTTGTCTTTAAAAAACAGCATTCGGTCATTTTCATATTTTGGAGAAAGAGCCCTCCACCTTCGGTGTCGGGCTCTTTCTCCAAAAATGAAAATGAACTCATGCAGTTTTTTTGACAACACGCTGTCATGCAAAATTATCGGTTATTTTGATGCACTTGTGTAATTACTTACGATAATTGCATTGTAGAAAGCGAAAGAGCCCTGCGATAATTGCATTGTAGACCGATAATTGCATAGTAGCATAGTTCATATTACGGTTATTGATGACAAGACGAGAATTTATGAATTACTAACGTCAGCTTGACAAGTTGAAAGTTTATTTGGGAAATATTCCCCAAAATTACACTCGTGCATCAAAATAACCGGATAATTTCGCATTCCAGCGTGTTGTCTTTAAAAAACTGCATTCGGTCATTTTCATATTTTGGAGAAAGAGCCCTCCACCTTCGGTGTCGGGCTCTTTCTCCAAAAATGAAAATGAACTCATGCAGTTTTTTGACAACACGCTGTCATGCAGAATTATCGGTTATTTTGATGCGCTTGTGCAATTACTTACGATATTGCTGCTACTAAATTTCTATAACAGCCTCTTCAGTTAATCTGCTACTTTGCTGCTTAGTTGAACAAATAGTTTTCATGCCTTATTATTTAAAATAACTTTACCAAAAAAAGGAATGTTTATCAGAATACCTTCACAAGGGAACAGATTGAAGTTTTTATAGTACCTTTTCGCCACTATTCGCTATGTGTCGACGGTTGGAGGGGATAAGCGAAACTATCTGAGCGCGCGCAGTGGTGAATTTCCGCAACTCTGCCGGACGCTGTTAATGTTTATTGAATGCTATAAGTGGGTAAAATGGGACACGATACTTGTTGTGTAGTTAATTGTGGGAATACGGGCAGAAATAATAGTACTGTAAAGTATTCCTACGTCAACTCATAAACTTCTACAAAGGCAGAAATGGATAAGATTAGTCAAAAGAGTAAAGTGAGTAACCTAACCTACTATCGAAATACAGTGAGCAAAATATTGATTCACGCTACACTCTCTCCAGGGCTCTAATTCTTGAAAGTGGTGAAAATATTCACCAGTGAAAAATTTCACCAATTGATCTTCACCCGTGTCACTCGTTTTGCATTCTTGAGTTCTAGGTGAATTTACTCGAGGTGAAAATGAAATTGCAATTTGACAACGTCGGAACACAGAGCATTTGTGAAGAAGTAAATCTATCATAACCCTACTTACGTATTTGTTGTTTGTTTTTTCCGTCGATTTTACGAAAAAAGTTCACAGAGTTGAATCCATTAGAGTTATTAAGATGTCTAGAATTAATGTGGACATGCTTCTAAGAAGCAAAAAGAACATATAATAGAAATTATGAACAAAGACGAGGAATTAAGGAAAGGACGATTTACCAATTCCTTTACAAGGAAAGACATGCATTTACGATGGGAAAATATAAGTTTTCTCATTTTATTTGTCATCATGACAGTTCAACTTATATAATTATTTTTTATGAAAGACTAGGCAATGTTATCGTCTAATATAACCTACAAAAAGCACGTAATGTCAACAGAACTTCTTTTCAAATCAATGACTTACCTTGCTGCTTATAGAATATCAAACGTTGAGCTATAATCTATTAGTACTTTCAATTTTTTCACATTGCTAACATGTAATTGCACTAAATCTTTGATATTTAGCTTTACTTATATTAAAGATCACAATGAAACGTCCGGCTAAAGTTCCATCTTTCAAAACGGTAGGGGGCGGCACGAGGTAAGCACATAGCGAATAATATGTCAATACGCAGTAGCTTAATTTGTTTTCTGATATCTTTCATAAAATACAATCAAAATGCGGTGTGTGCATATAAAAATAATATTAACACGAAAAAACGATTCAACACAGGGATAAACATAAGGGTAATTCCAGATTGTTCTTTTTTCAGTTCTGAGATCTATCGATTGCATTATGTTCAAATAACAATCCATTTACTTCTAGGTTATTGAAAGCTAATAAAAATTTGATACTGTAGAATTCGATCAGTTTGTTGACAGTTGAAATAAAATGTATACTTTGATGTCTGAAGCCAATATGAATTTATTCCTTCTTTCTATTTCTACGCATTCACAATATGGATTATCTTTCAATGCAATATTATTAGGCCAGTCAGTTTAGACATTGAGAATCGAAAATTTAACAATAATTCCATAAGTTTTTGAACTTTGGTCAACTGAATGCTACATAAAGAAAGGAAAAAATCTCATTTTGCAACCTTTCCAAAGTCCGGAACATTGTTAAAATTGCAATAATATTGAATTTTACCTTATGCTTGTGAAAAAAATTTCAAAAGTTTTGCAAACTTGGAGTAGTATTAAATATATTATTTCATATCACGTATCAAATTTGCAACCAATTTAAGTGCACGGAACATTTTTTTTATTCAAAATTAATGTTTTTCTTTGATAAACTGAAAAACCAGAATTCCAAATTGTCTACAAACTTGATAGATACTTCAGAAAAATATACGGAACAGTTGTATAAATTTGTAAACTTTTACGTTGACGGAAACATGTTTATTTATAATTTTTTTAATTCGTGGTAAATTTTTCGAGCAAGATGGTCTTGAAATAATTACAAGAGTTTCGAATCTTGGTTACAAATTTAGGAAACATCTATTCTGATGCATTTGCAAATTTGCAACCTTGTACGCGGTCCGGAACATTATGCAATTTGCAAATGCATCAAAATAGATGTTCCCTAAATTTGCGACCAAGTTTAAAAACTTTTGTAATTATTTCGAGACCATCTTGCACGAGAAAATGACCACGAATTAAAAAAATAATAAATAAACATGTTCCGGTCAACGTAAAAGGTTGTAAATTTATACAACTGTTCAATTTTGATTAAATACATTATTTCGACCGAACATTAGACGCACTTTACGAATAGCGGCAATCAAACTTTCACCATTTTGATTTTATTTTTTGGCAATCAGGCTGCGTTATTTTACCGTATAATGCTCCATGTTTACTAACTGCCATCTGTCAACTTTCGATCTGTCATGCCATAATCATGTGACATTATGACTGTCAAACATGGCGCGCAATTCAAATCTCGCGCTCTTATTGAAACACCCTTTATATATATATATATATATATATATATATATATATATATATTTATATATATATATATATATATATATATATATATATATATATATATATATATATATATATATATATATATATATATATATATCAGGGGCGCCTAGTCAAAGGAGGCTAAGGAGGATAAGCCTCCTCAATAATATTCCGTGTATCACTAATATATTATATTGAATAGTCAGCATTCAGCATATTCATATTAATCAAAATCATATTATTTTATGCACCTACCTTCCTTTCAACCTACATTATATAATATAATTTATTAATTAAGATAGAAGGTATTTACATTTACCGCATTTCATTCATTTCAAGATTTGTGGCAACGCTGCGGAGGCTTAGAAAGGTATATTCTCAACGTTCATTATGCCTGCCACAGAAAGGCAAAAAAAAAACAAAACCGCGGTTTTCATACAGGGAATTATGAGAGACATCCTTGCCTAACCGGATCACAGGTAAAAAATAAATTATTTTGTTGGCAGTGTTTACTTTTTACTAGTGAAAATGTCTCTGTTTGGGGCCGCTTAGGTTTTGACGATTTAATTCTATACCTAGTTGAAAGTGAGGAATTTTTCACCGATAAAGTAACTTTAAATACAGCACGCGGATTGATATCTTACTTACAAGATGAGGAATTTATATATTTTTTAAACATCTTTAAATTAATTTTTAACAAACAGAAATAGTTTTTCAAATCTTACAGCACAAGTTTTCAGATGTTACTCACGAAATCGGCTCAAGTTTTTTTTGGAAAAAATTTCAGAATTTCGTGCAGAAGTTTATTTTAAAAAACTATTTTCTGTATTTCAAACTACTGATGATACTACTCAATTTAGCCCAAAACGAAAGAAATTCACTTACGCAGATATGGAGCTTCACTATAAGCAAATATTCTATGAAATTTTGGATACTATTAGGGGTTAAATAGAAATAAGGTTCTCTGATATGAAAGAACTGCATTTCTTCGACTTACTCAATAAAAATTTGTTAACCGGATTTTCGGCTAATTTTCCAGATAACCTTTTGGAAAATTTATGTCAAAAATACACTTTTTTTGATAAGGTGGCCATAAAAAGTGAACTGTGTGTTGTTCATGATGACAATGAAATTTTGGGGCAAAATGAAAATCATGTGAGGACTATTAAATACCTTTTTGATAATGATTTGAATCAAGATTTACCCCAAGTTTATAAACTCTTATGTCTAATTGTTTCTATCCCGGTGACATCGGCTTCCGTAGAGCGCTCGTTTTCCACTCTTAAGAGAATTAAAACTTATTTATAAAAAATATTAGTTTGTTGTCTATTGAAAGGGAATTGGTAAAACTTTTGGCGAAAGACAAAAAATTTTATGAGGATATTATAGATCATTTTGCTAACGTTAAAGATCGCAGAATCCCGCTAATCTTCAAAAATATATAACTTTTTATTTGCTCTCACCTCACCAGCTGTTAACAAATTCGTTAAGTAGGTAGGTAGGTACCTATTTTCTTCAAATTTTAAGGCGGTTGACCTTGAAATCCTAAAAATTTTCTCCTATGGTGTATTTTTCAACACCTCTTGTAGCCTCCTCAAACCAAAACCTCACGAGCCGCCACTGATATATATATATATATATATATATATATATATATATATATATATATATATATATATATATATATATATATATATATTATGTTCATGTTCATAGGAGCATACAAATCAACGCAGTACAATTATGTGGAACATTGTCCTGATGCTAGAGCAAAACTTAATAAGATCATATAATTATACACTGTACCAACATAACTTTAAACTTAGAATCCATCAGTTACTTTGATGCTGAACTATATGATATTTTACCAGCTTATATTAAGATAATCAAAAACAGAAACAAAAAGTTTAGTGCAGCTGAAAACTATATTGAACAGATTTTATATTTATTTATGAAGTAATTCAATGATTCGTTTTGTTTGGTTTCAATACTTTCTGTTCTGTAATTATATGTTCTAACCGAATAAAAATTTTGTTTTCTGCCATTGGACTTGTAAACTAATAAATTATTCATCATATAACTACTTAAACTCATACACGTATACAACTCCTAAGGGTACGACGGAAATCGAACCCACCTACTCCATACCGAAGACAGAACACTATGTAGGGTCCTAACATGAGTGTTAATCATAATCAAGGAATACGGTTACGTTTTGCAAAAACCGCGAAATTGGAAAGAATACAAAAAGTTGAAGGACTGAAAATAACGATTACTTAGTTTTTCTATAAACCCTAGAAACTTATGGCAGAGCTAATGATATCTGAATTGAGATAGATCTTTTTTGTTCCTACTCCGCTTTTCTAACAATGCAGCAAATGATGATTTATATCATTAGGGTGGTGTAAAACATTTTCTTCCATCTCGAGAGTAACTCCGTATCTCGCTAACCATCCGATAATCGATGAAAAAGAAATGAAAACTGACTCTACCTCGCTTCGAAATACCTTTCAATATAATTAATATTTCTCGCGGCTCGAGCTGATTTTGTTCCGCCTGACGGTAAAGTTTTGACGTCGGACTGCGCTAACAGGAAATGTGGAGCAAGTTTGAATATTCACGTTGGGGATAAAAGCTTGCGGGGATAGAAGAATCAGTATCGAATTCATTGTTCCAAATGGAATTGATCGTTATTTATAAAAGGGATTGGATGGTGATTACATTTTCATCTGATGCCATGCCCGAAAGTTTTCATTGTTATATTTCTACTGCGTTGCCTATACACAATGGCATTCTGATGACATGATTAAGCTACAATCAAATGAATGATTAGTCAATAAAGAGGAAAAATATTATTCTGTAGATTTTAACAAATTGTATATATTATCGATGTTATATTGATTACAAAAATATTTTAATAATTTCATCAATATGAAGGTTCTATTGCATACATTTAATATCACCTTAGAATATATGACAGAAAAATCTTTCAATTCTTCAGGATTGCACGAAATGTAAGAATATAATAAGAAAGAGTTTTGACGATCATAAGAAATGTTTATCAATGATATGTTTTTCCTCGTGTAATAAATATGTTTGTCTGATTGTTACACATACCAATTCTTGTAAGTATTAAGTAAGTTCTCAAGAACATATATCCAGGATGTCTCATTTTCGATGTCTTTACTGGATAATTCGATAATTTTTGAAAATAAAGATTTGCGGTTTTCGCGAACGTCGGCTACCTTTTTGTGAATCTCACGATACCGCAAACAAAATTTTCATAGCGCTTCGTTTTTGGGAGACAGGCCGAAATTGAAGATACTGCATCTTGGTTTCCCTCTGTATTACAGCTATCTCTTAACTCATAGAAAAAGTAAGAACCGTCTTTTATACACTTTTTTACGTAGAATCCAGTAGCGTAATCAGATTTTCGAAATGAGCTGTTGTTGTTTAGATATAACCCGATGTTATAATTTTTTAAATGGAAGACTCAGTATATTTTCCCATATTCAAAACATAAATGCTTTGCACTTTTCAAAAATATATAGTACTTATATAATATTTTAAGTATTAGCCCTGTATTTAGATATTTTTCATTTTTTGTATAGCAAGTCGAGACGAATATCACTTTAATAGATCGTTTGGCGCAATAAACAGGTATCACTCCGATTTATATAGGGCAGAATAAAAATTATTCATTGAAAAAATATTATTTAATATAACTTGCTAAACAATTTGACAAAACAATAAATTCAAACTCTTATGAAACACTATTTATCGACTATGAACTCTGTGGACCTAATTAGTAGGTGGCTATTAAGAAAAAAGTGGCTCCGTAGTTCAGTGGTCAGTGCGTTGGGCTACTGAACAGAAGGTCGCTGGATCGAATCCCGGCCGAACCAACGAATTTATGCGGAGCCACCTCTCAGAAGGCAATGGCAAACCACCGAGCAGTATTCTGCCTAGTAAAGCCTCTCTGTAAAGACGTTCGGAACCGTCGTAAAACTGCAGGTCCCTTCTATTCGTGTATCGCTGTATCACGCACAGCACGAGTAGTCGTAGAGAGGTCGCCACGCCCTAAACCGGGCACGGCACCACAAGAAGAAGATTAAGAAAAAGCAAGTGCAGAATGTTTATAGTTCCTGTCACCTACCTGTCAAAGTTTACAATTTTTTTTTACAATGGGGAATGATAGTCCAGGATATCAAAACTTCGAACAATTAGATATGGTTGGGTTATATTAGCAAGTTGTAGGTATTCAATCCAAATCAAGCGATGGACCTCTATTTTGAAAGGTATTTATTATTACACAGTAACTGGATGTCAGTTAAATAATAGGATAGGAATCTTATCTTTCCTTTCAGGGAGGAAAGTTTCCTGAGTGGAGACAACCGAATAAAGAATTATTAGGCAGACTGAAAGACAATTTAGAAAATTTTAGATCTTTTGAAAAGTCCAGACCAAGAAGTTATACGAAAGAAAATGCCGAAGATGATGAAATAAGTGTCTTTGCAAAGGTACAAGATAATAAAAACAAGAAATTGAAGATTCGGTTGGCATTCCTAAAACAAGGGTTTCGAACATATTAAAAAACCATAAATATACCCCTACATACCCCGAACTATACATCATTTGCACCCAGGTGATGCTGAGAACCGCATTGAGTTTTGTAGGTGGTATATACAAAAGACAGGAGAAAATATATATTCTGAGCATCTGGTGGTATGTTCGGATGAAAGCCATATAACCCTTTCCGGCCCAAATTATTTTTTTGTGGAAAAAATATAATGATAATGGTTTATTAGAGATACTCGAAGGAAATGAAATAAATTTCAAGATAAAAAATCACAAGGATTATCCTGCAGGATGTGGTCACTCCACATAACCAGTAGGAACATATAACCAAACAATATAACCTATTTTGCGTAATATAACATGAAACAGTTTTTGTCATGTTTCAAACACAATTCTACTCTCCACGCTGAACATTTCTTACAAATCATAGAACTCATCTGCATGAAGATTTTCTAAATATTCAGTTATTGGGTTCCCAACCCTCCCGGAATGCCCGGATGACTCCGGTAATAATGATCAACCTCCCGACTTTCCGGGATGACTAATTTCCCCAGTTTTTTTAAAATTATACGCAACCGCGCTCTACTAATCAAACTTCGATTTTTAATGATTATGATTTTGTGGTAAAAAACTGTCAAATATTAGAAGCAGGGTAGGTATATATAAATTAAAAATAAATAAATGATTGACATTTTCTTCAACCCCCTCCCTACTAAACTCCTTAAAAAAATTTCCCGGGTTGGTCCTTTCGAAAATTGGCAACCCTATTCAGAAGGTAGGTACTCCAAACTTGCTTCCTCAGAACTAAAATAAGATAACACGATTACGTAAGTGCCCAGTGGTCACTTCAGGAGACCCCAACAAAATTACTAATTTCCAAAGAAAGGAAACATTTACGTTCAATATATTCATGAAAATGCATAAGTAAGATATAAGTAAATAACTTTGGAGCCATTTTTCCACCATTCATAAATAAAAATAACAAATTCACACAGTTTCAGCAGATCCTCTAAGAAGTGTCCAACTATAGTAAACAAATGCACGTTATACGCGCTTCGACTTCTTTCCGTCTGTCTTCTATGAACATGTCAAATTTTGCTATGTTAGACAACCCACAAAACACACTGGTATACTGAAATAGCCAACGAGCAGTTTTACTCATGACTAACAAACTGTGGTCTTCCTAGCTAACCAGTTGCCCTGAAAGGGATAAGAAGCGCTGGCATTGTCAATCGAAATAGTCATCGTTATTGGTCAAATGAAAATGAGCACGTTACGGTGGTTCGTCAACAGCAAGGCATATTCAGCTTTCCGAATTTTCGACGGTAACTTGAATCATCAAAGATATTCAGAAATTTTGGATTTCTGAACTACGTGATGAAATTCCTTTGACTCAATACAGACACATTTACTTCCAACAAGATACACATATACCTTGTCATAACGCAGGCCCCGTTAGGGTTTACCTTAGTAAAATATTCCAAAACCAGTGGATTGGTGATAATGGTCCCATTAACTGGCAAACAAGGTCCCCTGACTTATAGATATTAGGTTGCTTTATATGGAGCTATATAAAAAAGAAAATAAACCAAACGCGGCACGAAAATTGAGATGCTCTGATGAATGCCATTTCGAATACTTACGTATGAGACCTTTATTTTTACTGCGGTTGATTGACACTTTCCTCAGAAGTTGTCGGCTCTGTCTTCAATAGAATGGGCAGCAATTTGAACAATATTTATAAATCATGCTCAACAGAAAAATAATAGAGCTCATTTGTGTAGCAGTGCTTCTAATAACTTCAAATTTTTGTTATATTAATTTTTAAGTAATAATAATAATCTTTATTTACATTCAAGAAACAAATAGACACAAATCACAAAAAAATAAATTGAATTTGAATGCAAAAAGGAGCTGAAAATAATTTTAAAATGTTCGAGTTCAGCCCCAAAAAACAAAATAATTCTTAACCTATCACAGAGATAAACCCAATCTCCAAACAAAGTTAGAAGCAAACACAAAAAAAATACAAGAAATAATGAATGAATGAATATGCTCATGTCCAGCCATTTCGTCATTGTAGTGCTACCCTAGATACTCATCAATCTCTCCTTCAACTTCTTTTTAAGAAGAGATAAAGAAACCTCACGCTTCAATTCAGTGGGTATTCCGTTGTATAGTGCATACACGTTGTAGGTAAATCCACGTCTAAAGATAGCTGTTCTGTACGACGGTGGTGAAATAAGTCCCTTGAATCTCAAGTCCAAGTGTATATAATATATATATATATATATATATATATATATATATATATATATATATATATATATATATATATATATATATATATATATATATATATATATATATATATATATATATATATATATATATATATATATATATATATATATATATATATATATGAAGTGAAATAGGACATTAATTTGAAACTAATCAAACAAACCTCCTAGCGGAGCTGGTTATACGAGTTCACGAAACATCGAAATGCCTCCATATACCTTGGATGGTGTATATTAGAAACATTAAGTTGTTTATCACAATCAATGGAAATGATAGACAGTCTGTTTCACCCTTATTTGGGGCTCAGTATCATCTATCCATCGAATGTGATAACCAACCAAATATTTCTAACGGCGTTAAATTTTCCTTCCATTGACTATATGGCATATAAATATGACACAGCGCCACCAGTCGGAAACAAATGAACCACATCTTACAGATAGAAGAAAACATTTCGGCAACGAGAACTCGTACGTCCTGACACCCGAAGGTGGTTACTATAATCGCTAAACAAGAGTAAAGTTGATACATCAAATTCGATGTAATTCAACATTCACACGCCGCAAGTAACAAGCGCTCCAATTTTATCCCTTTTACAGGTAGCAATTGAATAGAAAACTTAATTCTTCGTGTTATCGATACACGTTCGTGGCAATAAAATGAAGTGAACTAGGACATTTATTTGAAACTAATCAAACAAACCTCCTAGCGGAGCTGGTTATACGAGTTCACGAAACATCGAAATGCTTCCACACACCTTGGACGGTGTATGTTAGAAACATTAAGTTGTTTATCACAATCAATGGAAATGATAGACAGTCTGTTTCGCCCTTATTTGGGGCTCATCAGTATCATCCATCCATCGAAAGTGATAACCAACCAAATATTTCTAACGACGTTATATTTTCCTTCCAGTGACTATATGGCATATAAATATGACACAGCGGCACCAGTCGGAAACAAATGAACCACATCTTACAGATAGATGAAAACATTTCGGCAATGAGAACTCGTACGTCCTGACACCCGAAGGTGGTTACTATATTCGCTAAGCAAGAGTAAAGTTGCCACATCAATTAATGTTTCCAACATACACCGTCCAAGGTGTGTGGAGGCATTTCGATGTTTCGTGAACTCGTATAACCAGCTCCGCTAGGAGGTTTGTTTGATTAGTTTCGAAGAAATGTCCTAGTTCACTTCATTTTATTGCCACGAACGTGTATCGATAACACGAAGAATTCTGTTTTCTATTCATTTGCTACCTGTAAAAGGAATAAAATTGGAGCGCTTGTTACTTGCGGTGTGTAAATGTTGCATTACATCGATTTGATGTGGCAACTTTACTCTTGCTTAGCGAATATGATAACCACCTTTGAGTGTCAGGACGTACGAGTTCTCGTTGCCGAAATGTTTTCATCTATCTGTAAAATGTGGTTCATTTATTTCCGACTGGTGGCGCTGTGTCATATTCATATGCCACATAGTCACTGGAAGGAAAATATAACGTCGTTAGAAATATTTGGTTGGTTATCACTTTCGATGGATGGATGATACTGATGAGCCCCAAATAAGGGCGAAACAAACTGTCTATCATTTCCATTGATTGTGATGAACAACTTAATGTTTCTAACATACACCGTCCAAGGTGTGTGGAAGCATTTCGATGTTTCGTGAACTCGTATAACCAGCTCCGCTAGGAGGTTTGTTTGATTAGTTTCGAATAAATGTCCTAGTTCACTTCATTATATATATATATATATATATATATATATATATATATATATATATATATATATATATATATTATATAGCACATATTTTTGTTTATTGGCAAAAACAGGCAAATAAAAATTACAGAAATACTTCAACGACATTTATACCAATAAATAAAACATAAGAATATGAACAAATGCGCAAGATTTTTAGAAGATTTATTTCGGAAATAAGCAATAAATTAAACGAAATGCTAGTGAAATCTGAAACCAAGTAAATCTACAAGAAATTCAAACACCCATAAATTATATGCAAAAGCACAATAATTTCATTATCGAAAAAAAAGTACAATAACAAATAGCGACGAAATAAACAGTCATGTATCAGAATTCTATGGTAATTTATACAAAACCCCTCGATAGAATATGATAGGTATAAATAAAACCATTGGAAGATAACACGTCAGAAGTTGTTAAGAAACAAGTGGATATTGCGCTCAAGGTATGAAAAATGAGAAATTAGTTGGAAATGTGACGGGATAACTGAATTGCTTAAATATGCAATTAGCAAAACAAGGAAAATTTAGAAAGTATCTTCAGCAATTGTATGAAATCAAGCATAAAACCAGAGCTCAAAGATAAGATCAACATAATTCTTTTCAACAAGAAAGGCGGCAAGAAGAATTTCGATAACTTTAGACCAATCAACCTACTACCATTGATGTTCAAATCATTTGAGAACATCGTTAGTAATGGAATACAAAATATACTGAACGCTTTGAAACCTAGAGACCAAGCTGAATTTCGAAGTGGCAACTGGTCGTATATAATATGTATAAAGTCGATGGAAGTTGTAAATCGAGCAAAGAGATAGCAGCTACCTGTAATACCTACTGACTTTCTGAAGAAACATACTAATCGTTATAAATATTTGAAAATCTAGAACCTCAGATAATCTCAGATAAACCTCAGGAAATTCTATTTTCTATGGAGCAACGCTCTTGAAAGTAGCTGAAATAAATCACAAGATAAAAGAATAGATAGGATAAAAACAGATAACAAAAGCTACTACAGAATTCAGTCTGTAAAATGGCAGTGAATAAAAACAGCTAGCATGAAAAACAGATGAAACCATCAGAGTTATATTAGGTCACACCTTTGAAGATGGGATTGGCCCACGACATCAGGCATTATTTATTCCCGAACAGCTAATAATAGACAAGAGGGAACCAGTGAGAAAGCATGGCATGAAAGGTTCCATCATGAATTCTCTTCAGCCGAACAGCTCTATATGATGATTTGCAATATACAGTACCCTTTATATTGAAAACTCACATTTTCATTTAAGAAACAGATAATGATGAAAATTTTTTAGAAACCAGTTCAAGTGTTAAGCGAGTACATGAACCTTATTAAAAATTCAATGGTAGGTATGCTTTAAAATAAAAACTATGATTTAATTGATAATTAGTTTCACGAACTGAATAGGACAATCTCGAATATTTGAATTGCTATTACTTTATTTTTCACATATTCATAAGATTCTTTCGTAAATCTTTCTTACCTTCAAGAATAAGCAAATTTGCATTCTTCTTTTTTGCAACATTTTGTTCCTTACTTTTCGATCTAATTGAATAGTTACCGCCCTGTAGACTGAGATGATGGAACATATGAGATACCAGAAAGTAAGCAGTA
This sequence comes from Cynegetis impunctata, assembly GCA_030704885.1. NCBI lineage: Eukaryota > Metazoa > Arthropoda > Insecta > Coleoptera > Coccinellidae > Cynegetis > Cynegetis impunctata. Next base: position 226,649 of record JARQZK010005111.1, on the reverse strand, counting down.
GAAATATTCCGCATGGTATAATGAAGCCTATGTAGAAGGCAAAATTGTCCAAAAACCTGAAATCAATCATAGTGTTAGTTTTTTTATTATATAAAGATACGATTGGCTACAACTATAAAGGTATGTTCATATACTTAAAATATTAATCAAATCTACTGAACTATTTCGAGTATATGATCACATAATCTAAAGCCAGATAGAAATAAAAGTTTATATTCGCTAGTGAAACTGTTTTGAGAAAAAAATATTTTTTTCACCAGTTTCTCTTGTTTTAGATTCGATATTCAATCAAAACACTAAAATAGAACATAGACTTAAAGATTGAAATTACTTTAGAATTCGAGTAATAAGAAAAAAATTCAACTAAAAAAATTATATATTTATCATACGATGCAAAAACAATTATTGTCAGTAGCTCCACGAGCAAAAAAATAAGGTGTGACAATATTATCCAGCTTCCTTATCATAAAATGAGTTTACCAATTTTTTTTTAGGACAATGTCGTACGTATATATATATATATATATATATATATATATATATATATATATATATATATATATATGTATATAGTTATATATATAATAAATTAGATATTTATTTAATTATATATCTATATAGTTATTTATATATATAATATATCTATATTTATATATTTATATATATATATATATATATATATATATATATATATATATATATATATATATATATATATATATATATATATATATATATATATATATATATATATATATATATATATATATATATATATATATATATATATATATATATATATATATATATATATATATATATATGTTAATCTTGTTAATATTTTTTTCAGAATAAATCTGAATATATGTGTCTCCGCCTTATAAACTTCGAATTGACTGAACTGATTGATACTCTTCATGATAGTAATTAGTTAGATCCAGGCCCGTTCTGGCCAGGTCGGCTGGTCGGCGATCGCCGAGGGCCCCCGGCGCAGGGGACTCCCTCAACAAACTAAAAAATAAATAAATTCCATTTTTTATCTTTGTGTTGCAGACGTGTGTATAATTAATGCACAACAGTCTAAAGGTGCATTTCCAGCGGAATTGTTGGCAACTTTAGTGTTTCCAACTGTTGCAACTCTCCTGAAAATCACTAACTGTTGTTTCCATTGTGTCCACACCGAGTAGCCAACACTATTTTAGTTGACAACAAGCGGTCTCCACCATCGGGATTGTCTACGACCAACAATGATAATATGCAAGCAGTCGCAGTAATTATTATTTTGTGCAAAAAAATAAACGCAAGCCTAAAAATATTGGGTATGACCAAACGTCAAAGGAAGAAAAGTACATGGAGGAATTGAACTATCAAATACTTTGAGAAGAGATGACAATACTTATTGTCATTTTTAACATTTTCTCTCTGAAAAACTGTGACGTCAAAGTTTTTATTTTCCTTTGTATTTCAATTTCGTGGAGCCCCATTCCATCACTGATAGCTTTCCATACATCCTTTTTTATATTTTTATTTTTATAATTTTCATCAGTTGAGTCCCATAGTACACTTTGTAAGTTACATAATTATATATATATATATATATATATATATATATATATATATATATATATATATATATATATAATTAACCTATGTGATAATTCGTTCGTCGTGAGAGAAATGTTTTTGTTTCCAACTGAAAGCGTACCCACACAGCGCAAAAATATCTGCAACAAGCATATTCTTTTGATGTTTACCGCCAAATAGTTGTTCACAATTTTTTTTGCTAACACAGGGTAACAACAGAATCGTTTGTCACCTACACGTGTTGACAACATAAAAGTTAGCAATTTTTCTTTCGTGGAGACCCACCATAATACATCAAACATGGTGTATTCCATGCTGCTCGCCGGCGTGTAGAATATTTATATATATATATGGTCTTTGGTAGTATGTATCGTCGTTTTGTCTTGTCAAGATGCAAGTGAGTCATCGCATAAGTTGGATAGTAATGAAGTTATAGACGAAGTATCGAAAACCAGTGAAGAACTGAGCAGAAAGCGGTTATGTTAGTTGCAAGTTTAATCATCCTTGGCAAAGTGATATTATTTTCATCAAGATGTTGCTTATTTTTAACTACCTAAGTGTCAAAACAGAGCAAAATGCTGCTTTCGGGTTTGTAGTTTTTAAAATTTTTCGGGAAATGTCCCCGTACCTCCTTCTCTTCTGAGGTTCACCATATCCCCAGAAGCCCCGGTGCGGAGGGCCCAATTCAACCTTTAGCCGAGGGCCCCCAATGGGGCCAGACCGGGCCTGGTTAAATCCACCAAGGATGAGATTAGCTGGCTGATATAAATTAAGGAGGTTCTTCGTCGAAATGAACTATTAGTACACATAGGGAACCTATAGATCGATTATTTTGTACCAATTCCAAATACGCAGCGAGAAATCAAATTACTACAAACATAAAGTGAAGAAGGAAAATTCTTCAATAATTTAAAAATGTTCAAACAATGTTCCCCTGACTCAAGAACTGTATACAGCTGTTTCGATCTTATTAGATCTCTTCAGTGCTGATTACTTGACTGGGAGTGAATTAACATATTTCTCATTGTTCCTCAATACAAATCGCGGCCGAAATATTATATGGATAACAACCCATAGTGCCCTCCGTCAAAGATATCGGGAATCAACAATTCACTGTTTAGACCGAAAATGTAGAATCTCGTCGATAGAACAAATAATTCTCTGCAACAATAGCGTATTTCACTGTTGGATTGTGAACGTAAATTTCGTTCTCTTGGAAAATTATTCGATAATTTCTGGATTTTGGAAGAATTTTATTTTATTCACCTCATTAATTTGTTTATTGAAAACAAAGGAAAATATTTAAAAACTTTTAAATTTTAAAATAGCAAGTGTAAATATATTGAATATACTCAAAATAAAAATTAACACTAGATGAAATCAGCTGAAGGTTTGTTAATTGAGCCACAAGTAAAAGTTTACTGTTCATTTTTCATATAGCTTCCCACAAAAATCGAAAAATATTTCTAAGAAATAGAATTCATTAAAAACGACAATATTTAGAATTTCCTCAATTATATCACCTATGATTATAGTAGATTCCTGATCGTTTGTATTCACTGAACCAGTACTTTGCCTAACGTAGATATACTTAATCTTTGAAAGATTTAGCATAATGCCCAACGAATGTCTCATTAACCCATTATAACCCAAGACATTATTTCGAGCGGAATCAATTTTCATTGTTGTTTTGGCAAAATATACGTTGTTTGGAACATAAAAGTAAATGTAACCTATGTTCGAAAATTCATGGGTTAGCTGCGAGACCCATGTACTCAGATGAGTACAATGGGAGAATACGGTGTAAAAAACATAAAAAATTTTTAATTTAACTACAAACTTTATTAGAACCAAAGTCATATTTTTCAAAAGTAAACGACAGAAAATTATGAAAGAATTAATTGAAACAAGTTATAATATTACAAATAAAAAATGGTGAATGGCAAAACAATCTCTTTCAACACATTTTTTCACTTGTTTTTCTAATTCAAGTGGAAAATGGCCAACTTCATGTTTTCTCACATTTACTGGTAGTTGACTAGCTTTTATATTTTGATTTTTCGTTACAAGCCAAATAATGACGAACAGTCTATTATTCTCTCAAAATCAACAAGACTAATTGGCTCTCCCTTCACAATTTGAAATATTATCCATGCGTTGATAAGAGTCATGTTTATCACATTTGTGAACATCATCCACCACCATTTTTACTACGAATGGAGATCCTATAACTGCTCATAGCTTGATAATTAGACGTAGAACTGACAAGGGAAAATTGAACTCAGCATCACTGTCTTCGCTTTCACTGTCACTTATATGCCAAAGTTCCATTTTGCCAGCGACTTTTTGAAGCATTGACAACTTATCTTGAATATCATTTTCATCAAAACCTTCCTCATCCGTCTGTGAATCAAAATCGGGAGGTATAATCGAAAATCGGGAGGAATAATCGAAAATCGGGAGGAATAATCGCAATGTCGACTTCATTTCTGGTCTTTGTTGAAGCAACTTCTTGTTGATATTTCTCCCAACCATAAAAAATTCTGATTGGAATTTAGGGAAACTACATAGTACTTATGAAAACTAGAAAAGAAACGCACTGACTTCTATGGAATAATAGGTAGTATTGAAATATAAAAGTAACGCATCAGCCCGTTGTACTCAAATGAGTGCAGTAAGAAATTTCTACTTACCATATTTTTCAAAAAGAATTATGTATTCAAACAACACTAAAAATAGCTCAATCACACTAATAACATGCTGAAAACAAAAGATCCGTACAGTCGTAATGCAAAAAATATTATTTTCGGTCGATTATTTACTACCATTTAAGGAATGAACAACATAACCAACGTAACGGCTGAAAAAATCGCGTGAAAAAATTACAGGATGTAAATTCTTCTGTAATATATAGGTGCTGGCTATGGAAAAATATTGTAACAATCAAAATTTAATAGTACATTTGATCCAACTGTTACCAGATTGAGTAAAAAAAATATTTTGTTGGCTGTACTCTAATGAGTACAATGGGATATAATGGGTTAAGAATGTTAATCTCATCATAGCTGGCGTTTTCAATATTGGTATTCTGACCCACTGCAATGATTGCATGACCTTTCTGGGAATTTTAGATACATACAACTTGAAAATAACAACCAAACAACCTTCTAGAAGGACAACTACCACCTCATTATGCCTTGATAATATCATCCCTAACATTGATGGAGAGATCATAAAGGAATACTTGTCTGATCATTGAGGTCAGAAGTTCATTTTACTTCTCTTACGCAGAATATGAAACACAATAGAAGGCGAATCAGACAAGGTAGGGATGATATTCATCTTGTTTTTAGGAAATCTAGTATTAATTGTTCCGATTCATATTTGATGGCTGAAAGTAATGTTAGTGAAATTTGAGATTTATTCTTTACTCGTGCCAAAATTGAATTTCATACTACTTCTCCACTCAAGACAATAAATGCTAAAAAAAAATTGGAGATTTGAAACAACTAATGAAATTCAGTAACACACAGTCATTCTGAACTTGATTTATTGAACTCGCTAGATACAGTGATGACTATTCAGATAATTATAAAAAATTTAAAAGATCCTAGTTTTCAGCATTGGGCTCTCATAAGAGAAATCATTATAATAATTGAATCAACGAAGCTGATAATAGAACAAAGGATGTGTGAAGTATCTAAGTGCAGTTACAAATCCTAATAAAAAGCGTTCTTCTAATTACCCACTCAAATTCACAAGCTAAGGTAACACCAATAAAATGTATGAATGAGTTAATGAATTCAACAACCACTTCAATGAAGTTGCATCCAAGGTAAGCTTAGGTTTAAGAGCAGACCTCAGAGGTGGAAGGAATATATCAAAGTCCTTTTACTCATTTCAAATGAAGAACGGAATCAGAGGCATACCTCTCAAACTAATAGAGACTAAAAAAAAATTGTTGTTCCAGACATGCATGGTGAAAATTTTCTCTCCTCGGAAAAAGCCTTACTAACTGGGTACTATCTTATGACCCATTTTATTCATTGTTTATGAAGACGATCTACCAGATGATTTGTAAAAGATGGCCGACATTCGTCAAAAACTGACCCTAAATGAGTTGAGTATCCCAAATGGTTTGGAGGACCAGACTGACAATTTTCGAGTACTGAGCACTATAGAGCTGAATATTAATGCATACCTATATACAGATGACACTAATATCGTGATACCATCCCTTAATCCCTTAATATTATATTTGTATATCAAGGCCTGATAAACCAGTATGGTATATTTCTCCAATATAAGGTCACATAAGATATATCCTGAATGTATAAACCTAAAAGACCGTACTAAATTAACTAGCTCAGGTACAAAGCTCCTGGGTATTATAGAGCATACCTATATTTATAATTCAGAAGCAAGCTATAAGAACAATGTTGAAAATGAATTTCAGGCCATCCTCTAGTGTAGAAGATGTTTCAAATCTAATAATGTTTTGACTCTACTAGGTCTATATATTTATAGAATCTCAATTTTTTTTCGTAAGTACCCACATTACTTTTCGGAGTATAAAAATAATAACTCCACTAGGAGAATTCATGAATATTTTTTCCGATCCATAAATATTTGAATACCGAGCATAGCACGTTATATATGGCGATGAAACTGTATAACCTCCCCCAATAAGCATTAGAAGGTTACTTGTTTACAACTCATTTCGAAAAGCCATATTTTCGTTTATATTAAATTCTGAACCCTATTCTTTTAAGAATTTCATGGACATGTGTAACACGAAGTGAGAACAATATTTTAGCTTCAATTTGTGATGTCCTTTTGACATTTTTTCATTATTGTATCTGTATGATGATGATTCTAGAAATGAAGTATATATTTATTCATTATTTTTTTATTTATGGTAGATTTTTCATTAGAATTAGGGCATTTCTGCAAATTCGTTGATACTTTACTGATTTCAGTACAAGGTGATTGTTATTCAAATTTATTTTACGCTTAGCTATTGTTGAAAATAATTGTCAGTACGAAAGATTAACCAATAAATAACTCCAAGAAAGATTGTATACGCCATCTGGAAAAAATAATTTCTTCTTCAACATATAAACATATGATAACCGATGTTATATATATTTTTCACTAATTGGCATTTTTCTACGAACCGCTTCAAACATAAAACTTCTCAATGAAATTCAAAAGCATGCAAGCACTCTGTTTCAATTATATTTAATCCTTCCACCGTGGAAGATAATAATTGAAGCATTCTGAATGTGTCGAATTTGAATATTTTAATAAAAGGTCAGATTACTTACGTCCTACTGAGCCCTTGCGCCCTGGAAACGAATAAACCTCATATTTTAATTTTTCCTTCCAACATTGGGCGGATTAACTCCAAGTGAATTCATTTTCAATATAGAACCTTTAGTAAACAAATGTCATAAAATGAAACAATATATATTAAAACAATGGTTAATAATAACAATTTACACATTTATTAAAATAAATAGCGCATGACGCACGTTTCGGTGGAACTTCACCTTCTTCAGATGCTAACGGCAAACTTAGGTTTCCCGGCTATATCGAAAACAAGAAATAAAGAGATGACAAATTGTGTAGAAGGGGTAAATACAAGGATGGTTACAAAAAATCATTAGAATAGGAAAAACCAATTCTGAACTGCTAGTCAGGTAGTTCGGTAATTTTGAAAAGATTGAGAAGGGGACTTGAAGTATGATCGATTTGGTTATACAATAGGAGACCGGAATGCTTGTATTTATTTATCTGTAATGATTCTAAAAAATTCAGTTTAATTCACTTCCTTTCAGCATTTGATATTTTAAAATTGAAATTGAATGTGTGATTTTCTTGGATTAAATGATTGGCATAATGTGAATCCGACTTTTGATTAACAAAGCTACGTTTGTGTTCTGAAATTCTAGTTTGAAAACTTCTGAAAGTTCTACCAATGTGAAACTTATCGCAATCGCCACAATTAATTTTATAAACTCCTGATTTATTATCTTTATGAACTTTGGATTTATTATTTTTTATATGATTTCCTAAGTTATTACCGGTATGATAAGCAATGTTAATGTTGTGCTGAGATAAGTTTGCTACTTGAATCTCCGATGAAAGTGAGGCTGTTATATTTGATATTATTGAAAAAAAATCACAGAGTTTGCCTTTAGCATCTGAAGAAGGTGAAGTTCCACCGAAAAGTGCGTCATGCGTTATTTATTCTAATAAATGTGTAAATTGTTATTATCAACCATTTTTTAAATATGTTCATTAATTTACACCATGTATCCGCCCAAATCCAAAATTTTGAAAAAATATATTTTATTTTAGGCGAAAGTTCAGAGTGATCAATGTTTGGTTATATGCTGAAAGTTCATTCGCAGGAAAGTGCGTAATTTATCACAAGAAAGTTAGGAATCGAAACATCCCAGTAGCAATAGATACTATCGAAAAAGTTGAAAATATTTGGTATTTTCAAACAGAAAGGGGATATTCACTGGCTCTTATATTTAGAAAACTTCAACTTCCTTCGTGTGCAGCTCAAAAGACAATTCATCAGGAAATACATATAATGATTGAATATTGCTATTAAGTCACTTATTGAATGACTTCTTCTGTACCACTTCGGATATGAGTGGCCGTTTGGTCGAAAGCGGCCCGCCGCTAGTTATGTTTCGGTCCGAAGATAGATCAAATGAACATAGTCTACCGAAATAAATACTTTTTTCCGTCGACCTCTGAATAAAAGCTTACTTTAATGTACACGAAATTGATCATTAATGACCCATTTAAATGTGCAATTTCTCCTATTTTAAAGTATGATTGTCATGGGCAACCAAACAGAAGTATTCAGCACGGCATAGTTGAATTATTCTGTGTCTGTACTGTTATTCCACAGAGAAAAAGAATTAATAATACAAATCGAAAAATTTAACTCTATACAAAATAAAGTAGATACTGCGGAAAAAATTTTATGCAATAATCGTTCGAAAGTAAATAACACTTCAGCTTCCACCAGTTCCACATATTCCTTATCGGATATTGTAGGTAATGTTAACTATTCAGAATGTCACATGTCTAATATTCCATCTATGAATTTCTCAAATTGTTCCATCGGGAGCATAAATATAAATATATCGAAATGAACATAGAAATTTATATTGTGTCAAGTGTATCTGTCATGCAAAATAAAAATTTATTTCAATCAAGAATTTATACTCAATTCATGATAAGGTCGACGAAAAAATCTTGTAATAAACTCGTTTATTAATGTAGCGATTAATGGTCTCGAACTATTAACGCGCTCGCTCCGCTCACGCGTTAAAATATCTCAACCATTAATCGCTGTCATTAATAAACTAGTTTATTGAATAACTATTAAATAGATTGTCAGAAAGGATTCGTCAAAGACGGGCCTGCAGAGAGGGTTCTAGAAAATAAGGTTTCATAGGCAGTGGTCAAAGCCGTGCTGCTTAAGACGTTTGTAGAAGAGATATAGAAGAATATAAATAATAGAAGTCGTGATATAAAGTTTATTCAAGAGGAGAAATCACAAAAGAAGCAAGAAGTTTTCAAGACAGATGGACTCTCTCTCTCTCTCTCTTCGGTCCATTGCCCTAGGGAGGGTCTGGTGGCATCATGCGTAGTCTGGCTGTCCATTGGTCTCGATTCTAGGCCATATGAACTGCTCCATGTAAGGTGGCGCCAATCAGGGATTTTGTTTGGTCAACCCATCGTTTTGGTGACCTGCCTCGTGGCCGTCGTCTATTTATTTTTCCCTCGACCATTAGACGTTCGATCGAGTCGTCTTTTCGGGCAATGTGACCAGAGTATCGGAAGAAAGACTGGATGACTTTTGCGGACAGATGCATCTGATTATTTAGTTCGTCTAGAATGGAGGCATTCGTGCGATGCGAGGTCTAGGATATTCGCAACATGCGTCTATATGTCCACATTTCAAACGCTTTTATTCTTCGCTTGTCTGCCTTCTTTACAGTCCAGGTTCCTGAAGTATAGCTAGCGATTGGGAAAATTAGGTAATTGAGAAGTCTTAGCTTTGCATTTCGTGTGATAGCAGAATCTCTCCATATGTTGTTCAGCTCGTTGTTGCTGTTCTTGCTATAGCTAGGCATCTTCGGATCTCTGCTTCGCATCCTCCAGTATTTGTGATAGATGCACCGAGATATATGGAGATGGACTACAGTAAGTTAAAAAACAAATCTCATATGCTCGATATACAACCAATATGATGCTGCTTTGAAATGTTACAACATTCAAAGTATCTACGAGAATAACCATAAAAGGCAATTACGACAAGACCAAGTAGATAAATTGAAAGAAATATTTCTGTACATTGAGAAATATTTACTAAATCGGAATCAGAATGCTATTTAAAAGCTTGTTATGATAATAGTGGAAAAATCGAACCATATTCAGGTTGTTAAATAGTTCATGATTGTTCACTGACCATCGTTAAAATTTTTTATCCAGAAATGAAGAAGAATTTTCCAAAAGTAAGTCTGTCTAGACTATCACTAGGTGTGTGAATGATATAAGAAAACATATTGAAGATAATTTGAATAGTCCAGAATCCGAGTTTAAATTTAATTCTCTAGCATTAGATGAAATCACAGATATGATAAATATAGTCCAAACATCAATTTTCTTCCAGGGTATTGATATCTATGTGTTTCGAAAAGAAAGAAAAATTGGCGTTGCTCCATACACTCGAGAATACTACAGTCACGAGATTTGTGAGAGACATTCACACAGACATTCTTTTTTCGTTAAAACTTAACAACATTTCAGGGTTAACACGGAAATTTGAAGACAAAAAGTGAGTAAGCAACTTCACATTTCTAGTCGATTTAACTAGCCAACTGAATGAAGTTAATACTGGTTTACAATTAGTTAATAATATGCATCATCATTTTTGCATTTCAAATGAAGCTTGGCCTTTGGAAATGAGATGTGAAGACAAATAACTTTACTCACTTTCCTACACTGTCATTGTAACTAGACATAATACAAAAGGCAGGGAATAAATACGCTCAAATTTGAGAACGGATTTCAAAATTTCGAAGAATATCACGTGGTTTTTGTGCGTTTGCAATAATACTCGCGGTAAACAAGAATTTATTACTAGGGAGATCACAAATGTAACATAGAAAAATGTGTTATGCTACAGAGGAGAAATTCCATGAAGTTGGTTAGGAAATGTTTTATAAAACATATTTAGACTAGGCATGCAATGCATGCTGCTGTTTGTTAAAAATTGCAAATATTGAGCCTAGCAAGCATTTTTTTAAAGGAATTTGAGTTCATTGAATCAAAGTCATGTCATCCCTAACTGCTTGCGGTTGCCGTTTGAATTTTGGTGACACAAAAGGCGTTTACGCTTCTGCAACCCACCTGAATGCGGACATGTATAGGACAACCACCTATGTTTCGAACATAACAGGGGAGCGTGTGAGCATAGACCAACATAAATGCGGACATGTATTAAGCATGGTAATTTTTCAATTTATTCTACACGAAAAGAGTTATATTCATTCAGTCATATTTACGAAGATTTCGCAACATCAAATCGCTGTAACTGGCGACTTTGCTTTTAGCCATAGTGCGTTTTTGAAGATATCGCAAAATCCATCAATATTGAGAACCAATCATGTTTTCAACAAGTTGTAATCTTCTTCGGTCATTGAACCAACGGACAGACATTCTAACATTTGCCCAAATATCAGTTGTTGATCCTTAGTCTGACGTATTATTGTCTGCAATAGAAATACTTTCGTGAATGGGATATACATCAGTTGGCCATGAAGAGCTGGTGAACTGTATTGTTTTGCTGTTCCGAGCATGGAAGTGTCACCTACAGGTGGTAGATAGTAAAAATCACCAAAGGAATAGAATCACTGCTTTCTGCCACCATTTATGTTATTAGCTGCTACACCAGTTGGAGCCATGAGCAACTACGAATCTACACCATGATGCAATTCGATTCGTTTCTCCATCTCACGAATCACATAAGATTTGCCTGTTTCAGCACTTCCTTGATCAATCGAAAGTTTGTTATTATTTCAACCTGTCAATTGGTCATCTAAATATTTCAAAGTAGTCAACTGTTCAGCGTTGAGTTGTACTTTTTAGCTGGTTGATATCCCGGATGCCCGTTCGTAGTATTCTTTCTAATGTTTGATAAACTGGAGATTATCTTTCCAGAGTTGAGGATAATTTTCACCACAGAGTACTAATTCAAGTACGAACAATATCACGATGACATAACATTGTTTCTAATACGGGCTGTCTAGTTCGAATGTATCGACTTTATCAATGCTACTATCTGTTTCGTCCTCTGGGATTCGAACCCAGATATACGGCACACCAGGGTTCAGTACTTAGACCAGTCGGTCGTCAACGCAATGTAGAAATTAGACGCAAGTGTGTATAACGAGAGAATAACGTACCGCCACGCTATATAATTGTATATAAACCTACAATATGTATTCATTATTTTATGGCACAAATTTGTGAAGCTTTATCTTTTCATTATGCCATATCTGATTCCTGTCGTAATCTGTTCTTTCATGCATATAACTGACACAAAATTATTCCGATGTTTCTCATCTGACGTTTTCGAGTTGCTTGTACATGAATTAATGAGTACATATAATTCATTGGCGAATTGGCGATGGACGTGGCGGAGTGGGATCAGAAAGAGAAGGGATGAGAGAACGGAAGGAAAGAGGGAGTAAGAGAAAGGTATACAATATTCGCTTATGTTAACTAAAAGCGTGACTTTCGTCAGTCTACTTCCGTCACACTTTAAGTCTCGCATATTTTTCAGTTTGGTCCCGCAGCCTATCTCCTCCAAGCCTGCCGTAATTAACTTCATTTCCAAAAATAGGGGATCGGACAAATTTTCAGAAAGTGTTTTAAATTAATCTTTTTGGATACTTATTCCCATAAAACATAAAATTTTATTCATTTATAGCCTTTTAGGTACTCAAAATCATGTTTTAATATTGTTTGTTTAAAAATCCCGCCAAAACGCCACTTTATGTCGTCTGAGAGCGCGTGACGTCATTTGTGTTCATAACAGAACAGCCACATAAGCATAAGTTCGTGAGAAGTTTCGTTTCGTGGAGTAACTTCCTGATTTGTTGTTATGGAACGAAAAAAATATCGTTGGTGTGCAGTACCTCAATGTACGAACACATCAAAAACTACTCCAAATAAGATTGGCTTCAGTACAGGAAGCTCTCGAAGACAGTAAATTGGCGAGTGATGCCCAAGAAGTAAATACAACTTTGCCTGCTAGTAAGTACATATCAGACCAAAATATATCTATTTCTGTCTGCGAGTGTGTAATTTACTTGTTTTTTTTGTAGTCAGAAAAAAGTTGTTCATTTTTAAGTAGAAAATTTATACACTCATAAATGTAGATGGCTGTAGCCGTTAGAAGGTTATTTTTCCTAAAAACCCCTCTACATGACTCTCTGAACTTAATATTAAACATTGTTTTAATTAGCCTTTTTTGTGCAACGAAGACTTTATCGAAATCGGGGCTCTTGCCATAAAAAATTACACCAAATTTCAGTCTAGAATAAAAATTTGCGAAGTACAACATTCTAATGACATTGTCATCTAGTGTTTTTTTCAGAACCCTGATAGTGTATGACACACTATTAAGATCAGAACAAAGTTTTCGGATGTGTTCTGACCAGCCCAAGGTGGCGTCAACATAGAGCCCGAGAAACCGCACAGAGTTATCCTGCTCGTAGTTAGTACCATTTATCACAATGCTAGAGGGCGTTTCGAAACCAGCATGGTTATTTTTAAATAAAACTGTTTTGGATTTATCGGATTTCAGAATTAATTTGTTTTTCCCAAACCACCCTGTGGCACTCAGCATGGCTAAACTGCATTTTTCTTGTAGTTCGGTGTAAAGCTTTGCGCTCACAAGTAAGGTTGTGTCGTCGGCATATGTTAAAATTGTATTATTTGAGCAATTCATGTCTTTTATATCGTTAATATAAATTATAAATAGTAGTGGGCCTATTAAACTTGAGGAATGCCGGTGTCAATATTTTTTGTTCCTGAAAAATATTTAGATGTGCCCTTTTTTATGACGACTTGTTGTTTTCGTTGCGACACATATGACTCAATCAATGTCAAGGCTATGCCCCGAACGCCGTATTTTTCTAGTTTTTTCCAGTAAAATTTGGTGGTTTAGAGTATCGTATGCTTTTGACAGGTCCAAAAAAATTCCTTCTGCAATCTCTCTTCTTTCAATGCGATCGAAAATCGATTGCAGAAGGTCAAATGCTGCCGTGTCAATTCCTTTTCTTTTTGTGAAGCCATGCTGCATGCCACTGAGAAGCCCGCACGTATCAAAAAAAGAAATTAATCTATTAGATATCACTTTTTCAAAAATTTTCGAAAAACAATTCAGTAGGCTAATTGGCCGGTAGTTTGCACAGTCACCGGAATCTCCATTTTTAAAAATTGGGACTATCAGCGCCATCTTAAGCTGATCAGGAAAAATGCCGTATTTCAGCATGTTATTGATAACATAGACAAGGGGACAGATAATTTGACCAATACATTTCTTGATGAGCAGACTGGGGATATCATCACTTCCACAGCTGTTTTTATTTTTAAGATTAGCAACAATATTATTTATTTCCCACTCGGTAGTTGGGCTTAGGAAAATTGACTTCTTATTTCTATGTATGTCGCATGAAAAGTGTTTTTCAGTTTGTGTTTTCATTAGATCAGGTACAATGTTCTGTAAGAAATCACTCATTTTGTCCGCAGAAAATTGTGGATCAGCGTCATCAAAATCGCAATCAGAGGTTTTTGAAGATTTACCTTGTAGCTTATTTACAACTTGCCACACCGCTTTTGACTTATTTTCACTTTCTGTTAAAATTTCACTGATGATATATATATATATATATATATATATATATATATATATATATATATATATATATATATATATATACAATCAAAATTGATGACAAATATTCATCATCATATATATATATATTAATATATATATATATATATATATATATATATATATATATATATATATATATATATATGATATATATATATATATATATATATATATATATATATATATATATATATATATATATATATATAAGTCATGCTACTTTCGATTTTCATAAATTTACTATTACTCGACTTAAAACATGAAATACGAAACGAAATTATTTGAATATGTAATGTTTTCCGTTTCTGGCAAATGTTGCATCAAAGCTATGGTTGTACTGGGTATTATTTGTATATAGACTGCCTTTGCGCAAAATTACAAATTATCAACGATTCACTCTCTAAATTTTCTGATATAATCTAATTTCTTTTTGCAAAGAAGTAGAGGAGTGGTGAATATATAACCAGAACTGATTTTTTTTCTCATAAGATATTGAACAGAAGCAACTAATATACTGAAATAGCTCAAAGATTCTCACTACGGAATACAAGAATAAAGATTACTCACCAGCAGTTATGAAGAACCAAAGTACCAGGATTCAGCAAATTATTGGATTTATCAGCATATTGCAATGCAACACTTATAGTTAATAGCAAACCTGGAAGTCCCCAAGCAAACAACGAGTAACTGCAATAAAATGAAGAAATATGTAATTCAGCTAATTCAAACTTTTCATTGAAGTAAGATTCATTACCTCATATATATTTGATATAATACGAAAGTAGTAACCTAACATCTGCAATGATATATCATCGGTAAAATTCTATATTTTATGAGAACTTCATATGTGCGGTAGTAGTAATTCGACATAGTTGATACATAAATTATTATTAATCATTGATTTTGCAGCAATAACGATTTGTTTCAATATCATAACAAACACATCGTACCTACCAAAAATAAGTTGATTATATCAAAGAATAGCATATTACCATATCACGCAAAACATGAACGTATGGTTTCTAATAGAGAAGATGCTTTTATTGAAAGTGTACTTACTTTCTTTTCTAATAGAATACTCTGTGTACTGCTAGTTTCAATATGATATATGCTTTTATATTGAATGAATTATGTGTGTTTATTTAGTATTCTAATTCGTTCACATAATTTAAAATTTTTATATAGGAACAAATATTCCGAAAGCTGAGTATTTTCTGCTCTTATATACATTTTAATATAAATTATAAACTTCATTCATTGCGTTAAGCATGACTATATCATAATATATGCATATCCATCAGCTTCTAGTTTTGTGACAATTTCCAATTTTCTGAAATGATATTATTTATTTATCGTGAAAAATGTCTTTATTCTCAATTAGTTCTGCAGAATTGAAAGTAGCAAAGTAGTAGAAATTTTTATAACTTAAATAAAGTATTCTATGAAATAAAAAAGTAACAGGAATATTGTCGAATATTTGCTTTTTCCTATAATGCTTTGACATTATACAGTGGTGTCGCAATAATCCAGTCCAATTAAAACCAGGTCGATCCGAATTAGCAAATAATCCAGATTATCAAAACAGTTTTAAGTATCTGAAAAACCTAGATATAAAACAAATGAATAACCCTTACTTATAAAAACTGAAAAGTATTAAAAGTTACATACATAACAGCATACTTAATGAAAATTTTACTTATCACTTTCGTATATTTCTACTAGGTATGCAGTTCATTACTTTCACCTTTTTCCTTGCTTTCATCATCTCCCAAATTATTCTGAATTAATTGAAAGGAATTCGTTATTTTAACTTGTCAACTATTGCATTGCTCTATTTCATAGACAGTCTCTTTTAGCATTTGCAACGTTATATATGTTAATTCAAGATTATTTTCTGTGGCCCACTGTAGAATAAAGTTTAAATTTTTGATTGCATCTTTATTCTTAATTTTGTCCAGAAATGTAACTTTCATGCCATCTCCCTCTGAATGATCTGACTTACTTAGATGGTAATCCAGAGCTTCACCTAAATCCACTGTATTTTCCATGATTTGGAGAATCCTGGAAATCCCATTAATTTCTTAAGCCACGACTAAACTAACGAAAAATAATGCAATACTTACGAAGTTGACCGTTAATAAGCAGAGACTTGTCAAAACCTGTTAAATCGAATAAAATATAAGATACGGATCACTGAATGCGTAGTAATACGGAAAGCAAAATACATAATCAGACTTTAAATGCAATTCGGACGACCGTGACATTCGGATTATCGCAGGTACGAATTACTGCGACACCACTGTATCAAATAACAATAGAAAGTAAAATGATATATAATCGATAACATCCAAATAATTGAATTATTTTCTTTTTAAGGCTTTGTAGCAATCGCCTGGAAAGTATCCAATTCTCGGAGAGTTTTCTTTCACCGTCGCAGACAGCCACGACCGACCTTTTCTACTCGATCGAAAAACATAGCTGTTACATAATTAACTAATATTTCACTTGATGACATAAAATGAAGCTGCATAGTGTTTTTCTTTATAAAACCATCTCCGAGATGTGTGCGCCATGTGATAACAAATAATCTAGTTGTTGGTTTCATTTAAAATGAACAGTTTTCATATAAATCGCTAAATAAATGTCCTCAGCCATTCTATGGAACCTTTTCTAATTTATAAAATAACTAGTAGGATATTTGAGACCCTACTTTGAGCGTTTCAGTGGAACCGAGTAAGAATTCAAGTAATTTCAATCACGCCAGAGGGGAAAACCTACGATTCAATTAAAACTTTCTGGAAGACATAATCAAACTTGCCCCGCTGACATTGAGGACAAATTCTTGGGGATCAACCACCTGGAACTCTTCAGTTATATGGTGTAGAAAACTTTCGAAATCTAATATTCTGTTCGATAAACCACCGCTGTAGAAGAAACACAAGTTAGATTGAATTTGAATTGCAAAACAACATATATAACTTTCTGCCTCGTATACCTTGAATAATGTGCTGGTATAAAAACCATCAACCAAATTTCATGGAAAATAAAATTGAAATTACCTGATGTATTATTAATTTATCACGAAAAACAAATCAAAAATAATATGTCTAATATATATATATATATATGAGAGATAAATTTTTTGCGGGAAAATATTGAAGAAAGAGAGAAGAATAATCAGTATAGACCATATACATCGGAGCAGCCGTTGACACGTGTTTCGGACTCTTTAGTCCTAATCAGAATGGCGTAACCAAGTATGGGATGGAAAACTTGCAGATTAAAACACCTACAAGAAATATATACAGGTTGTTCCATCTCATACGAGCCACCCCGTATATTTCTTATCAAATAGTGAGTGGACAAATTTCCCGAAACACATCAAATGATTTTGTTTGGGGGACATCTTTTGACGTATATTTGAGGCTTGAACGAGCAACCCCCTAATATGGGGCGCTTCAACCCCTCAAAATGGAATAGAAGAGAGGTGTTGAGTGATACGTCATTTGAAAGGTCTTGGAAACCTCTTTACAACGGTGTATGAAAAACGAAAATTTGATGAATTGTTTTTATTAAGCCTTCTTTTGTTCAAAAAATCACATTCGTAAAAATTGAATTGTTTTATCATGCTTACAATAAAAAAATCAAATCTGCGTGTTTAAATCAAATGTTCAAATTGTCCTTCATTGACTTTCATACAATAATACATTCTCTCAAACTAATAAATAAAAAAACGGCAAAACATTTCCTTATGTTGCCTTCATTTTTTGTTAGAAGGTGTTTATCTGGTTTTAACGTTTCTTCGATCATTTCATGATTGAAATCAATCTGTTGAGTTAATACTTTGCTGATTTGTTTAAAATTTCAAAAAATATGGTGCACACATTGCAAGAACGTGTTGAGCTGGTTAGCCTTTATTATCAAAATTGTGCCAGAGCGGCTGCAAGGATATTTAACGAAAACCATCCTGAACGTAGCGTTCGCCATAAGTATGTAATGGAATTGATTTCAAAATTTGTGGAGACGGGTTCAGTAATTAGTCAATATATATATATATATATATATATATATATATATATATATATATATATATATATATATATATATATATAATGACCTACCTAAAGACATTGGTCATGCCAATTATTGAATATCACTGACTAGAGCGAAGAGTATGATACATAATTATATTAACTTGAATAAATAATATGAGACGCCACTAGCTATAAGAATTGACAGGGATGTTACATCTTGGGTTATGCGTTTTAGCATTAGAGTCGGAAACCAACATTATTCACATTGGTGAATAATGTTATATGCCTTATGAGTTTGTAAGCAGTGACTTATATTACCATGAGGAAACCTCTGAAAAAGACTCATGGCAGACCAGTCGGACCCGGGGTTTGAACCCGAGACCTCCCAAATACTAGGCAGCGTACGCGCTAATTACTCGACTAACTAGCTGAGAGTGGTAGGAGATATATAAGAAAAGGAAAATACCAGTTTCAAATAAATCGAGCTCGTAAAACTGAAATAAGTTGTGTAGGATTTAATGATACTGACAA